>JARJLU010010927.1:0-146062 GCA_030272975.1 Sparidentex hasta
ACATCTATGCCTTTTGAAAATTCTGCATGGACATTTTTGCAGTAACACACTGTGTGTCTGGCTGTTTGTCAGCCTGCTATTTAGTCCACAGAGTAATATGTGTTGCCTGGCTTCAGTCTTCTCTACCATGGCTTTGATCTTGTGTTCCAAAATGTTGGATTTTCTCTTTTGGTCCATGGATATTCCTGAGTAAATCCTTATTTGTGCTTCATTAAATAAGAGGAAATTTCAAGTTGTTGCTCAGCATTTTTTATGAATTGAATATAACACACCACACGCCACTGGAAATTATTCCAAGACTAAGTTGAGTCTATTTCTGAACATTTGTTAAAGTGCCTTCAAGCAATATAATATTGTGATGAATTGAATATGAATTTAAATGTGCAGGCCCATTCTCATTTAATCCTGACTACATCACTATAACATAATCAGGTATATGACTGTAAAGTGTTTGTGTTGATCGATAAACAGAACTATATATTTTGTCAATATCTCTATACCCAGTGTGCTTGTGCACAGAGTAAATTATATTTCCTCACAGGTGGTTTGGTCCAATCTATCAGCCACCAGATGAGTACAGCATGTTTATTATTACATATGATAATATAAGCTTAACATTTTCTGTTAAAATTGAATCTTTGAAAGATGAACATAAATTCCTGAATATCTCATAAAGCCAAGTATTCTGTAACATTTCAAGCTTTGTGGACAACTATCATGTTCATGCTCATGTTGAATATGCATCAGCCAGTTTTTACACAAACTTGTGGAGTCCATTCCAGCCCGAGTGAAAGCCAAAAGTGAAAGGGGGCATATCAAATGCTAAGATATTAAAAAGTCAATTTAAACGGTTAAGCTTGTGTTGTCATTTGTAAGTAAACAAAATAGTGTTCCATATGAAATAAATGCAAAACAAAGGTATTTTCATGGGTAGTCTTGGGACCTTTTGACCCTACTAAAGGTGGTCATTGTTGGTTGTTAGGTGAGTGAACATGTTTGGATATACCGGTTTCTTAATCACTTTTCACTGCTGCTACAGATTAGCATCACCAAAGTTTTGGTAATATAGACTTCTAAACCTCATTATAGCAACACACAAGACACAGTTCAAATCTAAAGAATTATTTATTTGTTTTACTTGATGCTTAGACAATGACAAAAATGACAACTCCTTTTCTTTTCACTGTCATCTAACCTATTAAATGATAATACAAACCTAATGCAAAACATATCTAACTTAAAGGTGGTGAAACCTGCATTGTAGTGGTTCTCAGAGCCGAACTAAATGCAGGCAACACAACAGTACTGAACGATCAACAATCATTTAGTGAAATGAATGCTGGTGTCCTCTGTATCCTCTGCTCTGCTCCGCTTCTCTGCCTTCAGTCTGGAATGCTTCAACTGTGTTTATGTTGTACAAACACAATCTTCTAACATGTCATACACTACGCAGCAAGAGCAGACTTGTAACAGTCTAATGATGTCACAGGGCAATGACTGCAGGGTGGGTTGAGGGGGGGTTCGACTCCACTCACCCGTTCGTGGCAATTTGGTTTAACACATTTTTATCCCAAGGAGAATTTTCTCATCTCATAATTGTAAAACATCATCATTTGTCATTACTTTTCACAATCATGATAATTTCTTTAGGGTTTCTACCAAATACGTGCCTAATCCTGCTCCTGGTCTGACTGTGAGGGTGAATCACAACTGCTTGATCAAAGCAATGGAAACAGGGTGCTTATGGTTAAAAGAATCCAACATACACTGTTGGTATGGAACATATTTGGAACTTCACATCTGCCTTTGTTCTGACAGAGAGCAATCATTAATTGAAACGCTACTACAGGTCCTTGTCAGTACACTTAAACCTGGGCCATTTCAAAGGTATGTTTCAGTATGCTTCCAATAAAGTAAGTTTTGGATCAGCTACAACATCTGAAACCCATATTAGATGTTGGAGGTTGGAGGTCAGAGAGGCGGTGGGACGCAGCCAGGAAAGAGTATGTGACCACGCCTTCCAGCGAGGACATCAGAACCGCTAGAAGCACTTTGACTGCAAACATGGTCGGTCAATGTCTTTTTCAAATGAGTTTTTCCGAAGCATACTGAAGACTTAAAGGAGAATTCTGACTAAATATAGGCCTTTTATTTTAATGTTTTGGTGTGGGAACGTTTATATTTACAAAAGGTTTTTGAATCTAATGGATTGACTCAGATGGAAGCCGTAATACCGCTGTAAAGTGGCAATGTAATACTTTGGGGCAACGCTGACCATTAAAGTTATGTCTACATTACAGAAACGTTTCTTACAGAGAAATTGTTATCATGTTAAATAATAAACTGCCAAACCAGAAAGTCTTGTTCAAGGAGTAGTCTGTTGCTGAAACCTCATGGAATCTTCCACTCAGGTCTTCTAGGTAAACTACATCTCCTCTCTCCAAATCTGACTCACATTTCCACAGTCATCTTCTCACAGGATTTCAGAGTGAGACTCCTCCTAGAATGAGACTTGTATTTCCATTACAAGAAGAATATTATTTAACAAAAGGTCCATCTCTGTTGGAATTAATCCCTTAATGTTGTCAGATAATTTTGACGAAATTATCTCTGCAGTCTGTCAGTGGCAAAAACAAACACTGTGATGTGTGTGATTGTAATCTACAGTCACAGCTGCCCAAAAGCACTACACTGTCGTCATGGCACGGCTGCCTGCTAAGGCAATCTACTGGACGAGTTCCAAAACTCTGAGTCATTTACAGGCCAAAACATGTTAATATAGGGAACAGGTTAAAAAAGCAGCAGACTTTTCCTTTAAATGACCTGTTATTTTTCTTTTAAGGACAGTAGCTATAATGCAGGGCATACCAGAAGGCCCTTTTCAGTTGAGGTGATATTTTGACTAAGTGGGGGATATTTTCAACTTTTAAGTCTTGAAAATTTGATGAATGGAAAAGACACATTATGAATATAGGACTGTCAGGGGCCCCTAGTGCCTGGTGCCCCAGATTGGTAATTAAGCCCTAATGTAGGGGAAGGTATTTTTGCAAGTCACAAAATAACGATGAATGTTCATCATTTCCAGAGCCTAAAGTGATGTGTTCAAATTCCTTATTTTGCCTGTACAAAACTGACATAAAACCAAAATGCATCCAATTAACAAAGACAAAAAAGAAAAGCGGCAAACCATCACACAGCTAGAGCCAGCAAGTGAAACACATTTTTCTAGATTAATATGAATCACTCAGACAAGGAACATTAATTTGGAATAGTTAGAGGTGATGTTGATTTCAGGTGAAATGCATCATAAATTCAAACATGCAACTGCAGAATTTCTTCATACCAAGGTCCAAATTCATAAACAAAGTAAACATTCCAGACTTAAGAGGCAGAGACAGCATTATAAAAGAACAAGTGCAGTGAAAGCTGCTACTTGCACTAGACATCATTCTGCTGTGAGCTAATCTCAGTAAAAAAAAAACAAAAAAAAAACACTATGGAGCTACAAAGTACATGTGCTTCTTCTGACAAAAATAAAACTCTACACAAACATTTTCTCTGCAGTTAGATGGACAGTCACCTGTCTCTTCTGAGGTAGTAAATAAGTAGAAATATTAAAAGGCAAGTATAGAGAACAATGTTTGACCCTAGAATACACCACTAAACTTGTGTGTACCTGGTCCTTCAAAGTTGAATTCTGAACATATCCCCATTTTCAACAGTGGTAAAAACTGCCTATTTTTAAATTTATTTTATTTTTTATTTTTCTACAGGTTAACACTATTTTCAATGATTTTTGCAGAAAGATAAGGTAGAGGTAGCAAGTTTGACTGAATTACAATGTCAATGTCTGCCGCTAGATAAAGAGTTTAGATTCATAAAATCTACTTTTATAGTTTCAATCTAATGGCACAAGTAAGAGCCAAAATAACTAGGAGCAAATACAAATTAAAACAGAAACACAGTTCTGTGTGTTTTGAGGTACAGATCAAATCCATCCTTGAAATGTCATAAGTGCTTAAACCCTATCAAGAGATTAGACACTCTCAGAGAGGCACAACAGTAGCATTTTAAGACATTGGTGCAACAATTGGAGGCTGTTTACAATGCTAGCAAGAGAAGGCCTTCAATATAAAGTCCATGGAAGTAAGGCAGAAAAGAGATCACCATTTGACTATCTCTAAATATCTTGTTTCCAACATCACATCAGTTATTCACAAAATCCAGCTGGAGGACTCCTCCATCTCCACTACATTTGACCATTTTCTTTTTCATTATTGTTAAGTTTCCAGGTGGGATCCATTATGCTTGTCATGCTGCAGTGAGGCTCATTGAAGGAACCCTGGATCTCAAGACATCGAAAGCCCCTCAACTGCTTCCCTTCTCTGGCTTTGCTGAGCCCCTGCAGCACAGAGGCCAGGACAAGATGGGGGGGTAGCCTTTTAGTCCTTATTACATCAGAAACTCTTGAGATCCAGCACCACAGCCTTTGAGGAATGGGTTTCAATCAAGTGGAAAAAAAAGAAAAAAAAAGAAAGAAAGAAAAGAAAGAGAGAAAAGAAAACAATGGTACAAGTGCTCTGGAAGCTCTCTGTAGAATTGATGCTGCTTTCTATTCAGTAATTTACAACAAGCAGGTCACAGTTACAACCTGCTCAGATCCAGTGGTCCAGTTTGAACAGAAAAAAAAGACAGGCAACAGGGAGCACTCTGAGACTTTCTTTTGCCTAGATCAAAATGCTGTTACAAGTGCCCCAGGTCACATCACAAAGCTAGGGTTTCCACCTTCCACTATGAAAAATACTAAAAAGGTGGAGAGGCGTGGATGATCAGGATGATGAAGATGGAACAACATATTGCCAAGTGCTTTTATGTTCCTTGTTCCTGACCTTGAAAACAACTGTCAAATTCAACATTTTATATTTCCTGTGTCTCAACAGTTAAGAAAGGTTACTGTGCTGAGTTTGGGATGGAAATAATTAATATAAAGCAATGGGGACAGGCAGCAACCCTGAGATCAGTGACCTGGTTTGCGCAGTGTTGATGACTTGACATTTCCGAGTGCTGCGTTTGACCATTTAAGGCAGGGGATTCAAAGGATTTAAGGGGACTGCAATTAAGAAGTCAGCGGGAGTCACTTACAGCGAACAGGTGATCCCTGTTGTGCCGCAGAAAAGTAACTGTTTTGAATAAAACAGTGAATTCATACATTGGGGTTTTACATAAGAGTATTTCAGAATATCAGATCATGTTTATTATTATTTTTTTAATAAAAAGGAAATCAGAATTTTGGATTATGATGGTACGAAATTGCTTTTGCATTTTAATTCCTGCATGATTGTTCATTAACTGTTCAACTCTGCAGTAGACATGGGTCTATCACGATTCGACTTGGCTTTGATCTAAATGCAAGACCCAAATTTATCCACCATTTTACAGATACTTCTTTCACAATGGGTCTGTTGTTGCTTTCTCTTGTGTTGCAACTGTTTCTGGTGCATTCATGATGTGAAATGTAGAGTCAATGATGTACAACATAACGTTTTAGATAAAATCTCAGATGGACTGCCTTGTGGCAGTGGGGTCCATAGGCGATTTTTTGCGAGGGTACCCGCATTTAAAGAAAAACATACAGACTCGCTAATTTTGGTGGAAACACAGTATAGTTGTTGTGTTGCTGTTAATAACTGCCTTTATAGACACTTAAAATAGGCCAAAGCTTAATTCTGAATTACAAAGAAAAGGTTTAAATTCACACCACATAATTGATGATTGGTCTGCTGATTCACTTACACAGAAACATCAGTTGTTGTCATGCAGGATGAGTGGACAGGAAGCTCTTTACTGCATGTTTTGATGGGATATCAAATTCAGACAATGCTGGTCAGTTTTGAGTTTGCATTTTCCATTTTTTGTTGTTGTATGTAATCAATAACTGTACCTGAGTACATCTTACACCAAAAGTTCTCACTCTGTATGGCTGTTTTATACTCCCCTACTCTAAAATGAGAAAATGTCAAGTCAGTTTCAGTAAGGAAAGGGGAAATTTGCTCAAAACATGATACATTACTGGATAGAAATATAACCATGACCAACAAAAGTTGGGATGCCATGTAAAATATAACAGTTACAGTTTACTAATCCTTTTAACATATAACTGAATAGTACAAAAATATGTTTTATCTCACCAACCTGTGAGTGATTTTTGAAAATATATGTAAATCCTAAATTTGATGGTAACATAAATCAAACAAGTAAAGGAGGGCAAAACATACTGGGAAAGTTGTGGCATGCTCTAGAAACGGCTGTTTGGAACATTCCACAGGTAAACGGGTTCATTGGTGACAGGCAATAGTACCATGATTGGGTATGAAAGCAGCATCGTTGAAAGATTCAATCGGTCACAAGCAAGGATTGGGTGAGTTTCACCACTTCATGTAAGACGTGACTGTATATAGGGCTATTACTACTAAGGCTCAGAAACACTTTTGTGTTGCTGGTTACCACAGATTTTTGAAAATAAATGTATTCTGTTTTTATTTCCAATTTACACAGCATCCCAACTTTTGTTAACGGGGTTATATCCACACATATATTAACATTGTTGCATTTTCCATGATAACCTAGAACTGGATGACTCTCCACATTCTCCACAAGTGCATCCATTGTTCGTAATAATCTGAAGATGCACTACTCTATTTTGGTTATACTGAGACCATCTACACTACCCACAAAGGTTCAAGCTTCCTTTTAAAATAATGAGGTAATACTGATGAGGTGACTTGTTGTGTTCAACAAAAAAACTAAGATTAGCATCATTAGCGCTGACAGGCTAAAGTTACACATCTGCATCACAATAAAAAATAAATGCCGTTTTCATGTTTTACCCTTTTCATGAAAGATCCATGAGCTTTTGTGAAGGCAACAATTGTGGGGACAGAACTGCTTACTGCTGAAAGGCCTGGTAGTAGTGAGGTAGGGAGCTGGGAGAGCTCACAGCAGGACTGCTGTAGGCCTGAGGTAGCTGGCTGTGGTTATGGGCTCCGGGGCCTTGGGGTACATGAGCCTGGGGAGGCTGGAAGAAAGTGAAAGGCCCTGGAGCCTGGGAGGACAACCCAGTAGAAGAGGATGGAGAGGAAGTGGTGGTGGTGGTGGCGGCAGGTGGATAGCTCATCACTAACCCTCCCATTCCCATGTGAGGGCTGTAGGGCGGCAGGCTGAAAGGCAAAAAGCCCAGCAGATGCCCGAGGTCCATGTTAGTGGTGCAGGACACCTCCGTAGAAGAGACAGCAGGGCTCCTTGACAGCAGATGGGATTCACCACCAGAACTCACCCCTTCACCCAGCATCTCCCTCTGAGGGGAGGCAGAAGTAGAGGTAGAGGAGTTGGCCACACTCGGGTGAGGTAGGGGGGCACTCTGCAGTTCCAGCAGGAAACTGTCCACGTCTGCACGAGGATATGAGGTAGATCCATGCTGGTACCTGGCCATGTTGCTGTAAGGCTGCTGCTGTGGAGCAACTGGTGGCTGGAGGTGATGGTGGTGTGGGTGAGAAGATTGGGGGTTAATGTGGCGACCAACACCCATGCTTGATGACAAAGATCCCTGCATGAGGCCATGAGGGTGGCCCAACCCAGGGACAGGATTGGCCATGGGGTATGAGTTGTACATGTCCCTGGAATAAGTCTCCATAGGCTCCTTGGAACCAGAGCCCATCTCAGACGTCACAGAGCTGGGCTCTTCCTTCACCACACACTTTGAGGCTGGGGTAGGTGTAGCCACAGGAGTGCTGGGTGTACAGGGTGGCATCAATCCTGACTCCTGGGCATGGCTCTTCTTCAAGTGTCGGGTCAGGTGGTCTCTACGGCCAAAGCGTTGTGCACAGCGTGGACAGAGGAAGTCTCGGCGCCCTGTATGCACCACAGCGTGACGCCGTACATCCTTACGAGTATAAAAACGGCGGTCACATCTCTCACATGAGTACTTCCTTTCTCTCACTGGCACAGCTGCGTTAGCATTCCCCTCTGGCGGTGGCACCCTGTCAATATGGCTGCCCAGGTGCTCCAGCAGGGAAGGAGCCCCCTCTGGGCAAGGCAGGCTCGCTGTAGCACTGTGGGCTGCCACCAGGTGGCGTCTATAACCCAGCTGGGTGTTGTACTGCTTACCACACTCTTGGCAGTGGAATAGCTGCCTACTAGCTGGGTGGCTCTCCTGCAGCTGGCTCTTCAGATGATCCTGCTGATGGAACATGGTCTAACAGAAGGAGGAGTACTGGCTCTGCTGCTGCACAGGGACTCTGGCCAAGAGCCTGAGCAGACACAGACAAGACTCATGAGGATTCTCCAGGAAGCTGACCATCAGCCTACAAGACCTTTGGTGGTTTTGTTAACTTGGAGTGCTAGAATTAATGCTAAGTGCTGTTTGTTGACTCTTTGATGGTCTCTTGTGGTAATGACTAGTGGTCTGTCCTGCCTTACTGAGGCAAGCCTGTGTCCAGCACTTGGTCTCTGTGACAGCAGCTGCCATAGCAACCCCAAAAGGGCTGCTGTGATGAGGGGCTTTGGAAGCTCTGACTGGGTCTGTGTGTTCCTGAGAAGTGCTCTTGTATTGGTCTGCAGTCTATTTTAGTATTCAGCAGCCCTGAGCACCACAGTAACAGCAGCTGAATCACAGAGGCAGCGCAACATCTTCACAGACCTGCAAAAGAGGAGGAAAAATAAAAGTCATTTGTGTTACAAATGTGAAAATATCTTTGGCTTAAGTGGTGTGGCATAGTAAAACGTATGCTCAATGAGCAGGCTACATAACTACACAGGAGCGAACTAGGATAAATATCGGAGCGTCATTTCAGAGGTGGAGGGAGCTGCGGGACTGTAAGGAATTTTCTGTTGAACGAGTAAGGGCCACTGCTTGGTACGTTTCATTCTATGTTTTAACCATGGTGCAGTGGAGCTACATAGCTTACTGCTAAATCTAGCTTGTTACCTTGTATGCTAAGTTCGCTGTCAGGCTTTGTCTTTATGGCTACAGGTTAGCAAAAGTGTCTTTCAAGAGACTGGACAATTAAAACGTTTGTGTTCGGCACACTTCTAAGTGGCTGAATTGGTTTAAACAAATAACGTTACTCATGCTTCAGAACGGCAGCATAATGAAGATGATTACCTGAATGATTACCTGGTAACTACTGTCTACCGCGATGTGGGGAATATTGTTTGTTCAACGGGATATCTACAGTGATTGACATGAAGCACTAGTCATTGTAATTTAGTTGTACTGAGCAGAATGAGAACAATTGGGCCTTGTGTTGTTGTTGTAATTTTGAATACACCATCTTGGTTATCTGGCATCCTCTGTTACAAGCTTGCTCATACACAGCAGGCTGTGGAGAGAGGCTTTGAAGGCAGGGCTGCAACACAGTAGAGAGGAAGAGGATGGGACCTGGGATCTGTGTTCATTCAAATTTTCTTTCTGCTAAGTCCACTTTTTTTCTAAAAACTCAAGACTGCAGCTTTAAGTTACAGACTTGTGGTTTGAAAATAAAGATTCTTTTAAAACTAGGGCTTTGCAATTAATTGACACAGCATATATTGCAATATTTATTTACATGATATACTACACACATTTCCAACTCCAAAAACGGATATAAAAAAAAAAATTTTGTTTTAAACAGGCTGTGAACTACAACCTCTGCTCCTGTACATGTTGCAGTATGACTGGTTGCCTCAATTTGCAGATACAGTAGCGTTACCGTAGCCACCAAAAACTGTCAACCCAAGCCAAACTACTCTGGATGACACTACAGACTTCCACCTACCTCATCTAAAGCTCTAAAGATTATGGAGTAGGTAGTGCATTTTATTTGTCATGATTTGCGCCCCTATTGTGTGGTTGAAAACACCAGCTTCAGGTACATGGTAAACACCATGGAACTATGTGATCCCAACTCGCAAACACATTATGGGGGTAGCTGTGCCCAGGATGTATGAAGAGGTGAATCAAACAGTAGAATCCTCTCTTGACTCAGCAGAAAGAGTGGCCCTTATGCAATGGTCAGACATCGAGAACCACTAAGTCTTATGTTATGATCACATTACACCACATCGGTGTGACTTGAAACTGATTTTGTCTGCAGCATTATAAAATATAATACAGCTGTTTTTACATTTTCAGTTAACTATTACGCGGAATATAGCAATTACATGGCTCTTCTTAATGCTGTAGAATGCTCCATTCACTTGAATGGGCCTTCCCAACATTCGGCGGTCAATTATTTTTGTATAATTGACCACTGCTAAGCATATTTGTCCGTCGTCAAGGACAGTGGCCTTTTTGCCTCTGATTCATGTATTTCGTAGCACTCCACGCTCTTGAATCTTTGCTCCGCAAGTAGTCCGGTCACTTATCACCCGAGTGTATAGTCACAAAGCAATGTCAGCTGATCTGTAGTCTACTTCATATAGGTACTCCTAGGCCACTAGTATGGATGAGTTTCACATAACTTATAAAATACAGTGATTTCGAGTCTTGGCAAAAGGCTGAGTTGTCATCACCAGTCAAGAAAAGAAAAAGCGAGGAAAGCAGCGAGGAGGTAGATGCGAAACAGCGTCGGTTTGGCAAACTATATTTTTCTGCTGAAAAATACTATAAACGTAACAAATAAATTGTAAAAAGGCAAAATGTGGGAAGTTTTTTCCATGTTGGCAAGTAGCTGTGTAATAAGTGGGATAATGTATAGAACGGCGGTCATTTTTGGGAAAATAAGTCCCGACAGGATGAACCGGACCCTGATGGAACTGCAGGCGGGTGTGCCTGCAGTTATAAAATGATTATCCGACTTAAACATAGAAATATGCCTATTCTGATATGTTCATATACTTAAAACGGATGGAGCAACCTAACACAGAAAAGACAGCTTACCGTTTTTCAAGAAGTGCAAGAATTGCAGTGGACAGCAAGAAATAAAACAGTTACATCTGTACAGGCAATGTCCAATTATGATATGTTGGTCGGGACCTTTATAAACAAAGGATTGCCTATAAAGAGCAAACAAGCTAAACAGAAATTGCAACATTAAAGTAAATAAATAGGTAAAGTAAATACTAAATAAGTATTATTCATTAACTCATTTCATTCAAAAAACACAGTCAGTAAACTTGAGCAATTAAAGCATCAATTACATTTATTATAACAACAACAGTAACAACAAGTTTACAATAAGAGACAATGAAAACATGGAAACATCTACCAAATGTCAAAGTTCTAATTCAGGACTTTTGATGTGGGGTTGTATGATGTCTGTATCCCTGACATCTACTGCAGGTAATACACAAGTATTACCCGCAGTAGTAGCAGGTAATGCACTGACTAGGGGATAAGAAGACCAAAACTATCACTTTAGCAACCACACAACCCCAGATTAGATGTAGTTTCACCACACTGAGCATTAAAAACCTACCAACCCCAAAGGTCTTGTTACAATGACAATTAACCTCTAATCTGTCAAACTTTTTTTTTTTTTTTTTGTTTGGACTAAAAAAGGAGAGGAAGGGAGGGTGCTGTTGAGCTTTAATGGAGTAGGACATGAGTTTGGAGGCTCCTGCCAATTTCGATTGAAATTGTAATTTATCTGCGCTTTTTGGTAACGCATTTAGTCCTGTCTCTCTCCACAGTACTTTTTTGGGGGGAAATATAAATCTTAACAGCGTAACATGTCTGGAAAAAACTGTAAAGCTCACAATACTATTCAGACACAACTGAGGCCTAGTCCACAAACCGCGACCACATCCTCAAGTGAGCCATCGGCTCCTGCAGAGGCAGCCTCAATGCACGCTAACCTTGATACCGCTGCCCTCAAGCTCGAATTGCTGGCCTTGCTGAGGAAAGATATTGCTGATATTTTTAAAAAAGGAACTCTAGGATACTCTTGGGGATGTTTTGTCTACTATTAAGCTTGACTAGCAAGCAGTGAAGACACAGCTAGCAAATGATAAAGCTGCTACCGATGTTACCGTGTCCAAGCTAACAGGTACGTTTGGAAAAATGGAGCACGCACTCACCAAGTGCAGCCATGACATAGCCATGATGAAAACTACTATTAAGTGTCTCGCAGCTAACGTAGCCAAGCAGGAAAATAAATGTGAAGACTTGGAGTCCAGATTACGGCGTAACAACATTAGGATCTTGGGAGCACCAGAGGGTCCCAAGACCTGTACTACTGCTGCTATAACCGCCTTACTGAGGGAAGCGTTCAATTTGGTAAAGGAGCCGCTTCTGGATCGGTCCCACCGGACCCTTCAACCCAAACCCAAGCCCGGTGATCGTCCACTGTGTGCAGATTTCATTATCCCAGTGACATGACCATCTCAGTCTTCCCTGACTACACTGCCAAGATAGCTCGGGCTCAGGCTGCATTCAGCGAGGTCAGGCACCAACTTTGTGGCATTGACAGCGCTCAGTATGGTGTGTTCATCCAGCGCGATTTCGCATCACAGACAACGGTGCTGAGCAGGACTTTGTTTCAGTGGAGGAAGCCAGCGTCTGTCAAAACCTTGATTTCTGGGTGAGCTTCAATAGCTTTTCAGATCTGTGTTCTGTTATTGCTTTGAGTGTGTGGACTCACTAGCCTTAATTCTCTACCTGTGCATCATTACGTGGTTTTCTGTTTTTTTGCACTTACTAGGTTTGTGTCACTATTATTAGTAGCAGGCTTTTTTCCCCTCAATTTTACTGGCTGCTGTTATATAACAAGGCTAAACCATATTTTGTATTTCTTTTTTTTTTTTTTTACCTCAGATCAGATCAGCACTACCTCATTTTATGCTCTCTGTATCCATTTGTACAGGACTTAGGGCCAGAATTGAACACATCTGATGTTGAAATTTGATTTGTGTTAAGGCATTCATCTTTGTTGCTTTGTTGGAATGTCCAACTTTTAGATGAAACAATATTTTGTCATGTGAGTTTTTTCAATGTAACATGTTTATCATTGTATTTTTTTTTTTCTTTCTCTTTTACTTCTGTTATTACACTCTGTACTCTGCAATTTAATTTAATCATCTTGTACCTTCTTATGAGAGTGTTTTTGTTTTGCTTTTTTTTGTTATTTTCGTTCTTATAAGTGCATATGTGACTGTGCACATACGCATATTTGTTTAAAAAAGGAAAAAGGTAAATCATATCTCTGTGATTGGAAATATCACATGGTAAGTTTTTTTTTCAATAAAAATATTTTGGAAAAAAAATAAAAAGGAGAGGGTGCTACTAGGGCGAGCCAGGCCTCAATCGCCGAGCCTTTTGGCACTGGAAGGCATTACCCAGGTACAGAGATGCAAAGTGCAGCTACTGGCAATGCTGATCAACATCACTGATCCTGGGAAAGTGATTCACAGCCGTCTAATGTGTGTTTATGTTTAAACAATGGGAGTTCCTTGCATTGTTTACATGGCGGCATATTGCTTTATTACGCTTTGTATTCCTCTCTTATTAGGATCAGCAACATCTGTCTGGGTTTTACTTGGTATAACATGGGAAAGAAAATCAGTGGTATTGCACATCACTGTCCAGCTGATATCCACCACTTGTTCCTGCATTCTTCAGGATCTGCTAAGACAAAGGGGGAAAAAAAGATTATTTAACAGCAAAGATCACATAACTAATCCTAGGTCTCTTTGAAGCACCTGATGCACGGCTTCTTCTCTCCACCAACGAAAAAACCTGGGCAACAGTTACTAGAGGCTTTTGGAAGATGCAGTAATTTCCTAATTGTGTCGAGAGTGCTTGGCAATCACTGCTACACAGCTTTGTTATTAAAATTCCTTATTTATTCCTTAGTTACTGTTGCTAGGTCGGACAGCCTTGACGGTCAGAACCATGCTGACGCCTGTCCCATTTAGGAAGGCTGTAGGTGTGTTTATTTTGATTTTCTGGGAGTCGAGCAATATAACTTCAAGAAGTCAACAGAGAGGACTACAATTACAGAATGCCATTCAGTTGTTTTTTTCAGAATAAAAGAACCAAGCACAAAGCACATCTTGAACAGTAAACAGCAATGTTGTTCAAGATATATCCAGTTAAGTAGCTTGCAGTTTATGTATGGCAGGGCAGAAAATAAATGGAACTTGGGTTGGATTGAGGAAGGGTTGATCATACTTCTGGCCATTGTGAATGCAAAAAAACAGGTCCCTGGTTACACAAATAAGGGATATATTTGCATAACCGGATATAGTGGCATTAACAGAAATTCTGCCCTTGGTAATATGTTTATGCATGTGCCTAAATGCTAATGAGGACTAGACTCAAAAATATAGAATTACTAAAATGGCCTGACCAATGTGTCCTGAAGAAATAGTCCAAGCATGCACAAAACAGTGATAAATAAATCAGGAATATTACTGCGTCAAGTTACTGACAGATTTCATGTGATCATGTGCATTGAGAAAATAAATCTCACAAAAACTGACGTGCAGGTAAGATACTCACAACTCCACAGTTTTACACTTGAATACAATATCGGCATTAAAAAAAGAAAACTATACTTGATACCCCTTTCACTACACCACTACAATCTACACCTGGGATTGTTTCACAGGTGCAATATTACAGAAGGCCAAATTAATAACCTTATTCGACACTGAAAAATGACACTACTGTGCACCACCCTCTGTGAACAACAGCTAGCTAGATGGATGTTAGCAACTCATGACAGCAAAAATAAAGGGACCTTGATATCCATTTTTAATTATAGCACACTGGAGATCTTAATAAATCAAATAGCGAGTTTAGATATTCTTTTGACTACTGTACTGAATCATATCACCATCTCCACGTTGTAAAACAAGCTAGCTAAGAAGCTCTGTTAATGGTTGTGACAAAAAAGAAACAAAAAGTTTTTCTTACTTACCAGAAACTCTCAGCTTCCTGGCATCTACCTCAAGCCAGCCGCCACTTTATTCAGATTTTGTAGGGAACTGAGGATATATCTGACATACAACTTGTCATCCCAACTCAATGAATCAGCCGTTCTTCATCCATGACAGTGTACAACAACTAACCCTTTTAACACGAGCTGCAGGAAGAAAAAATATATAATTTCTCACGTGTAGTTAATCAGAGTGACTTCACATGTGACTTTGCTGAGGATCCAACAAAGTGCAGTAATTCTAACCCTTGTAATCATCACGCATTATGTGTTAACACCTCCCAAATATTTAAGCAAATATAGTTAGCTGCAGCTGCTCTGCTGTGTGTCTCAGACAGATTGACAGCATGAATTTGTTTGACACTGATGCACCATGTGTTCCACTGCAGAAAGATCAAAGTGAACTGACTATTCTCTACAGAGCCCCAGACATGACATGGTAAAAAAAAAAAATAATAATTTGTGGCCACGAAATAAGTATAACGTGCGCACAAAATACTAATTTGCGCCCACAAAGTAGGTATAATGTGCGCACAAATCACCAATAAATAATATTCATATTGATTAAAACAGAATACGATAAGACACTAACCTTAAGGACATCACGTAGGCTATTGCAGTCTCTAGAGAAGGTGCGCTGGATTTGTTTACCGAGCTGTCCAGGAATTATATCAATATTATCAATTAGTATTTCGTGCGCACATTATACCTAATTCGTGGCCAAAATTTAGTATTTTGTGGCCACAATTTAGTATTTTGCAGCCACGAATTAATATTTCAAGTGCACGTTATAGCTATATTGTGGCCACAATTCTTTTTGACCGTGTCATATCTGGGGCACCATAATTTTTCAACTGGTCAGTTAGGACTGTTTTGGTGGTGGATTAATACACATTTAGTGCTCTTGTGGGTATTTGGGGGAACGGGACAATATGTGTGATAGAGTCAAAATTATCTACACTGTGTGTGTCATGTAAGTAAGGAACAAGTCACCCAGTGCAACACTGTGGCTCACTGATGCGTTCAATGGTTTTTGGACTACCACAGAGCTCTATGGCACAGTGGAAAAAGATGAAGCGTTGATGCACTACGTAGTGTAGGATACATTCAGTGTTGATCTCAGCGATAAATCGGCAAATCGATCAATTCTAGTTTTTTACTTAGGACGATTTTAAAAAATGACAATGTATTTAATTTGCTGCGCTGCCATGGGCTCCCGTTGTTCATAGTGGGCAAAGTTTGTTCAAAGGCTTTTGCAAATAAAAACAGCGGACCGACCCATTTTTTTAGCATCTCAAAAAGACGCCTGTATCATATTGGAACACTTGTTGTTCACTATGAGAAGACCGTGGCAGCCCACAAACACCCGCTATAAAGCTGCCAACATTAGCGCAATCATTTTATCATTGTGTCCTGTATGACAAGAAAGGTTTCCGGTGGACAGCATTTACGGATGCAGTCACGTAGCATATTAAAGATATGGTGCCCGTATATACAGTGGAAAAGCTTGAGGTTCATCCACACACTGAAAATGTTCAACTGCAGGTTTGTGCAACAAAACCTCAACGGGGCCTGAGTCAAACCAGAGGAGGCAGACAGGCTCGTCTTCCTGGTCAAAAATGTGTAAAACAAACAGCAAGCACGCACCTCATGTCCTGTACATCTACCAACATGTGTTTTTTACTGTGCAGTGCATGCAGATGTTTAATTTAGTTTACATATCTTAAGGAATATAAAATACTTTCTTGTAAACAGAGGCACCTTTTGCAAAATAAAGTATTTAATAAAAGTAATGCTGACACTTTATCAATACCAATATGAAAACTGATCTGTTCTTATAATAGCAAGCAATCTGACATGTTAAATTTATGTTGACAAAAGCATTTTATCAAAAAGGGACAATCTTTTCAAAAGGATGCACTTTTATATACTTTTTCAAGTGAGTTCGAAGCTGCACTGTTGGTAGGAAAAATGTGTTTAAAATCATAGCATTAAAATAAATGCAATGCTTTTAATAATTTCTTTGTAATTTGAAGTTTGTTCTCGGGAAGGAAAAAATACAATCAATTAAAATCGTAAATCGAGTTTGGTGTGAAAAAATCAAAGATCCAATTTTTAGGCCATATCGCCCAGCCCTCAGCTCATGAGGTTTGCTGACCAGAAGAACAATACAGAATATCACCAGACTACAAACAACTAAACACATGTTAAGGGTAAGTAATTGCTCTTTATTCCAAACAACTGTAATAGTTAATTTGGAAATCTAATTAGGTCCTACTGCAATTCCCTCAGTGCCACTTGTGATTTGAGGCTATAGGGTGGATTTGAAAAAAAAAAACAAGCTAAACTCAGAGACGTAATGTGTTGCCCTAAAAAATATATATAACAGTTTATATCAAGAATGTAAATCCGTCAGAGGAGTGCGACCACCACATTCAGAACTAGGCCATGCTTCTGAGTGAGTGGCTGTTTCTGTTGTTGTTAATACCCTCGATGTTGTAATCAAATTGGATTAAATTTTTACTGTAAAACTGTCCATTCTTCTATCATAGAGTCGCCACTTGTTCCTCAAGCACAGTGTTTAAAACACATTTACTACCATTTGCGGTTTGTGAGTTAAACTTCATAGAGACTACGGTGATGGGAGCCGATAGTGCCATCTTGTGGGTCCTCAACATGGTGCCGCGATGAAGCTTTAATCCGTACACTTTTCTGTATAAACTCAATTTTTCAGAGCGAAAATGCTTGCGTTTTCGATAGCAAATAAAGTCAGGCGAAAACTTCCACGAAGCCCTATGAGAGCTTAACTAAAATGACGAAGTCTAAACTGGTAGAGACTGGTGGGACGGGGTCGTTACCGGACGGGGGCTACATTTGAATGCTAGCCTGCTGCATTATCAAAATTCGGCGGCGGAGGTGAAATTAGGCTTCGTGCCCGGAGGTTTGCACCTGTCTTACACTAGTTTTAGATCGAGTGAACAAACCGGCTAGTGTAAGTTTGGCTGTGGGTGAAGTTTGGGAGTTAGCTGAGCTAGCATGCTGGTTAAAAAACAAAAGATGAGCGCTTGACTAAGTTGTATCGGAGTTTGTCTTGCGGGAGCTAACTCCTTCATATTCAACCAAACAGGCCTAAACTCCTGCTTAGGTCAACATACATGAACACAACCTTACTTACAGATTGTGCCTCAGTCCACCTCTCCGTCCACCTTCCATTCCGTCCCCACGTCGACATTTTGGAACGACTTTTAGAGATGTTTCTCAGAGTCCGGGCCTGGACTGCTGGGCGCCGCGTTGGAAGCCATGCATTCTGGGAGAGTGACGTCACGCCCAGTGCTGGGTCTCACATACTTTACATAGCCATGCATATGGTGGCCGAAGTAGCCAAGATCGGAAGTTTACATAGCCAAGTGTCACAGGAACCCTTTTTAATTTATTCAAAAACAAGTATATGTTCATATGAATACGGAGCAGGGGCCCAAAGGAGGAGACGGCCATTACTCACCTGAGAATATTAAAAAGGCCTACAGGTCTAAATAAAAACCCTCCATAGCATAGGCAAGCACCCCACTGGACTGTGTTCACACTGTAAGAAACAGTAAATCATCCATCCACAAATAGGTTGTAACAGATATGATGATTAAGAAGGGATTCATTTCAGCACTAGAAGCTAGAAAAAATACAAAGGAAATACAGAATTTTCTGATTAACTACTTAAAAGACAGCGCAATCAGCTTGTTTTTTTCTACTGCTCAAAACTCCACGCCAGTAGGTGGCGGTTATGTATCTATAAACTGGCTTGCCTACTGTCATTAAAGCCCAAAGAAGAAGATCTGAGCAGTGTAGCTTGTAGTCGTAACAGACAGACAGAAGCCCTTCTCACACAGAGATTCCACATCACCGCTGCAACGATGGCTCACCTTAATGCCACTTTTGTTCAAACTGAACCAAAAGAGGCGTGGTAGTACACATCATGACGTCGATATCATGTGTTTTTTTTTCAACATGTTCCCCTGGTTTCCACCTGTTAATCTAAACATGTAGGCCTATCCACCAACTGCTTACATTCATATAGATGCTGTTATAAGGTGTTGTGATTGAGATCCTGACGCACCATGCATCGTGTAAATGGACAAAGATGCGTTTTTCACTCTAAATGACCTAATTACACAATCACCATTACATTACAGAGGACCCTGTCTGATTCTTTTCAGTACAAGTTTCCAGAGACAGTTACTACAACAGAACAATAATAAAGTGTGACAAACACATAGTAAGTCAAAAAATGTTTTGCTCTAAATCACATCACATAATCACCGGCATTCAACTGTGGGACTCGTCTGACTCTGCTGCCGGAGACAGACGCTGTTTTTCAGTCAGAAATGTGACAAAAAGTAACAAAAAAGTGCCTACAAATTCAATAGTTTAAATAAATAATCACATAACCTGTCATTATTCACTTAAATATGATCATAAATCTGTAAGTTTCCCTTCACTTCATCGTGTCAGGTAGAGAGACCCCCTTCAGTGTGTCGTTATCCAATCCATTCCACTTGTTCATGTAGAGAACGCCCACATCACTGAAAATCCAGTCCACGTTTCCCCCGCGACCTTGCTTGCACTCAGTACCTGCAGCGTGTGTAAGCAGAAGCACACAGAGCCACTAGAACAGCATGAAGAGAAGAATGTGAATGAAGAAGAATGGATATAAGGAAGTTTTTCAAGAAAGTAAGTATTCATCACTGCTGGTAGTAACAATTAGTTAGCTCCTGCCCCAGCTAACAGCAGAGAGTCCCATGGAATTAATAAACCAAGTGCTCCCTGTTTAACAAATAAAACCTAGCTTGCACACTATAGACAATCTCTGTGCACGTCTCATCTTTGTTGTTTCATGGTCAAAACTTACATTCCAGCTATAAAAGAATACTGCTACTTAGCTAACTAGTTAGTCTGAAATGTTTGCCACAGAGATCATTTTCGGCAATATGTCAAAATGTAGTGGCAAAGTCAATTAAGCTTTTTGATGAGGAAACTAGGGCGATGCTAACTTCTGGGTTAGCCTACAAAAATAGGTGATTGGTACATCACTGGCAGTTTTGACTGGCAGTTAAAACTGTTAATGAGAGGCAATAGGTACAGCACAAATTCACTGAATTATGAACAGATGGCAGTGGTTTCAGTCTGTTTTTTGTGAACAACACAACACTAAAGAGGATTCAGATTAGCAGTTACATAGCTTAAATGCAATAAATGCCACTGTATAAACTGTACATTTTGTTATCCAACTTTTTAATCTTTTTCATCTTCTATCTTTCATAAAATAAGATAAAATGAAAATAAAAGATCGACACCAGGTAAAAGCCATCATTGCTTATGCCCACATTGCTTATTACAACAACGTGACCAATACTGACACATTGTTGTAATAAGCTTGCTAAGTTAAGCTAAGGTTTTTTTGGCTAGCTATAAAAGAGGCGGACCACAAAAACATATGTTTCTGCAAAAGGTTGATTTTACATTTAAGTTTTAGAATATTTTCTCTTATACTATTATACTACTATTTTCTCTATATTTAATTGTATTTAGTAATCATATTGTGCCGTATGTTCATCTGACAGGAATAAACAGTTATCAGTCAAGTTACATCTTAGAAGAGAAAGGCAGGCTTTGCATACATGGGAAATTGCAACATGCTGTTTCTTCCCATACAAGGCACGTTATTTTAGGATATTTCCCTTGAATGGGAATATTGTTAGAATCCTAACACATTCATCTGAGGGCAGCTTGGATTTTGTCTGAGTTCACTTCAAATTAAAAAAATTAAGGTCAAAGTAAAGGTTAATTTGATTGTCATTCAACAACACCAGGGTTGTATAACAAAATGTGGGATTCCTTTTCACTTTATGCTACATAAAAAACAAAAAACATACTATTTTATAAGCAGGGTGCAGAGGATACAATGAGAACACTCGCAGCCCAAGCAAAGAAGCTGCTTTGTAGTCTGGTGGTACGGCAGCAGTTTCTTCTGTATCTTTAGCCAGATGTGGCAAGACTGTTCTACACCCGGCAGGGTGAACAGACTGTGGTGAGGCTGGTTGCTGTCTTTTAGTATCTTTTGGGCTCTGTGCAGACATGTCACTTCACTGATGCTGAATACTGGATGCCAATGATGTTCTGGACAGTTTTGCTGCCATGAGTGAACTACCTCATGTAGACTCAGTAGCGAGATTTTAATATACACCAACAGTTGTTTCTAATTACAATTGCGATGATCAACATGCATGTTATGCAAATGTACTTCCATTTCCATTAATTTCTACAAACTGAGAGTGGACATACATCAAATGTTTTTTAAACTTTTTTGCATATTTTTTTTTAATATCATAACATCATCATTACATTATCACTGTGGGAAACAGGATTGTGAAAATATTCTTGTCAGTCCCATTTAACTTTTTGCTTACAAAAGTCACACTATTGTGTATTTTATCACATTAAGGGGGGCCTCATCTCTAAAGCTTTCCAGGTGCACAAAATGGACAAGTTGCCAGTTGATCACAGGGCTGATAAATAGGGTTGAACAACCGTCACACTCACATTTATGCCTAACGGCAATTTAGACTGTCTTTGGATTTGGATTGTGGGAGAAAGCCAGAGTACCTGGGTCTTTCTCGGGGTCTCCTCCTGGCGGGACATGCCAGGAACACCTCCCGAGGGAGGCGTCCCAGGGGCATTCGAAACAGATGCCCGAGCCACCTCAACTGGCTCCTCGTGATGTGAAGGAGCAACGGCTCTACTCCAAGCTCCTCCCGGGTGGAGGAGGGGAGCGCCCCGCCACCCTGCGGAGGAAACTCATTTCAGCCGCTTGTATCCGGAATCTTATTCTTTCAGTCATGACCCAAAGTTCATGACCATAGGTGAGGGTAGGAACGTAGATTGACCGGTAAATCGAGAGCTTCGCTTTTCGACTCAGCTCTTTCTTCACCATGACAGACCACTACAACAACCGCATTACTGCGGTCGCTGCACTGATCTGCCTGTCAATCTCACGCTCCATCCTTCCCTCACTCATAAACAAGACCCCAAGATACTCCTCCACTTGAGGCAGTAACTCTCCCCCAACCCGGAGGGAGCAAGCCACCTTTTTCTGGTCGAGAACCATGGTCTTGGACTTGGAGGTGCTGATTCGCATCCCAGCCGCTTAACATTCGGCTGCCAACCGTCCCAGGACATGCTGGAGGTCCCGGCTCGAAGGAGCCAACAAGACCACATCATCCCCGAAAAGCAGAGATGAAATCCTGTGGCTCCCGAACCAGACCCCCTCCGGTCCGTGGCTGCGCCTAGATATTCTGCCCATAAAAATAATGACCAGAACTGGTGACGAAGGGCAGCCCTGCCGGAGTCCAACTTGCACCGCGAACAGGTCTGACTTACTGCCAGCAATGCGAACCAAGCTCCTGCTCCAGTCGTACAGGGACCGTACGGCCCTTAACAGAGGGCCTCCTCCGAGTTGATTTTCTGTTTTTTTCAGCCTGACTGGTCTGCAGGTCTTAAGGCTGATATTCTTGTTAATTACTTTCATTATCAATCAATGTACCAATTCATTTTTTTAATTATCAGCTGATCCCTTGGACTAAATATTTTTAGAAAATATTTTAGAAAAAATACCCATCACGGTTTCTTCAAACCCAAGGTAACACCTGTGAATCACAAACTTGTTGCAGAATAATTCTTGGTCCACTAACCAATTTGTTGATGTTCAACAATGGTACTATCTTTGCAACACTTGCTGATGGTTGTTCTCTGTTTAAGGGTTAGGGTGCCTAAGATACAAAAGCTTTTTTCTGGAGATTTCAAACCCATTCACAGCCTCCCACAATGGATTGAGTTTGTTCAGTACTAACAGTACTAATAGTACAGTCTTTGTTTCCATACCTTTTTTTTAATCACCACTCATCACATTCATCTTTTCACATCACACAGATCTCGTCTGGATTAAATGTGTTATGAAAGCATTGCAGATTCATCAAAGAATTGGTACCAAGGTACTGGAGGTATAAAATTTGATCTTTCATCAAAATTTCACTTTGTCATCAACAGTGCTCATTTAGGATAGAGGCAGAGACCTCAGACACAGATTTTCTTACAAATACATCCAAACTCTCTGTATGGATAGATACCACGAATATATAACAATAATATTAACAATAATAATAATAATACAGCAGTAAAGGAGGCAATGAGGCGCATCCTTCAATCAGAGAATGGTGTGCATACGCTGTACTGATGCAGTACTCTCATGCTACATACTTGCTGCAAACCTTTATCTTCGTTCCTACCTAAAGTCTGTCTGTTTGTTATGGGATTTAAAGACCTAACAGTGAAAATATCATAGGATTGAAAATGGGAATGATGTGTTACATATTTGGTTAATATATATCTGTGTGGTGGAGAGAGAAAAGCTCAATCCAAACTGTGTCATTATATCAAATATATAATATATACAAAGTATTTGTATGCAGCATGTGTTCAACTATAGTGTTTGCATGCGGAGGGCAGGACGCTGTTTTGTTGCATTCCTGCGGAGTGTTTGACCTTTGACCTGGTTGTTGCATTCCATAGAGGCTTGTCCTGCAGCAGCAGCACCACCACCACCACCATCAACACCACAGCTATCCCTGCACTGACATAGCTTCTATGCCACCGAGAGACGATGTGTGTTGAGCTAGTTTAGACAAGGCACTGAAAACAATAGCGATAACTATCAGATACTAGCAGGCACCAGTGCATCGTCTCGAGCTAAAAGGAACGTTTTATTTTGGGTCCCTACATAGTTAACCTGGAACGTAGTTAGCCCTTTTGCTAGGTAGCTAAATCGCCATCGTATTGAGGTTGAGACACAGCAGACAACAGCGCAGAGGAAATGAAGGACAAACAAAAGAGAAAGAAGGAGAGGACCTGGGCTGAGGCTGCTCGCATGGTAAATAGTCTCTTCTAAGCGTTTAACTAACTATGTAAATTATGTATGAATTCATGTTTGATGATAAAACCAATTGTGTTGTTGTGTTTGGACATTCCCCTCGCGACCACAGCCTGAATTCTGCTATATCAGCTAGCTATAACCTAGCAGTGCTAACTAGCCAGCAATCATGTTGTTTGGTTTAAATGAAACTGGGGGGCACATTGTACAAGTGCTGCGTGTATTTCTGGCTGCTAAGATAAAGAGCTACGCAACGCAACTTGCTAACATGGGCTAGCAGCTAACATCCACCGTTTGTATTTTAAGCTCTTTGTTTGCTAGGCAGCAAGATAGCTATCCCCACGCTAACTATCATCCGAGCAACCTAAGTAATTGACTTAAAAGACACGCTAGCGGAACGATACGTTTACCCATCTAATGTGAACACACCAGTCAGTAAAACGTTACCTTGTTAAACTTGTAACGTTAATGTACGGCCAACGTGGTGTAATAATAGCTAATGTTGTTGACCACAATGCACGCTAACATTAGCTAAGCTAAAAGCTAACGGTAACCACTAAATTAGCTGTCTTTTGAATCCACATTACAACGGAATGGTGCAGGAAAATAATAGAAGTCGTTCATTAAATCAACCACTCTCTGTCCGAAGACCGACGAGAATCAAGTGGTATTTACAAGAATAAGTAACGTTATAATGTGATGGAACTGTTGAAAGCCAAAGGTTGAACACTAGTGGGGGGAGGAGGAAGGGGGGGGGGCGCAGGGCTTATTGTTATATCTATCTAACTGTATTTAATTACATAAAAAGCACACGTAGTACTGGGCGGATAGCTACACGTTGGTCTAATACAATGATGACTGCACAGATTTGTGCTTTAGCAGTGTTTAGTTTTCATCCCCAGCTACATGGGTCTGTTTTGGCTCAATAGGCCCTTGTGTCCTATTGATGCAGTGGGTATATAGCATGAGCAACCACAGAAAACCCCAGTGAACCCCCCAGTTGAACAGAAAACTACATAATTAATTTAAACATGTGCAATATTGGCAGAATCTTTTATCACACCACATGTACATTTGTACAGTTCCATAAATTAGATTAAATGCATTTTTCTAAATTAAATAACCGCATTATGCTTCATTATAATTTACTATTTCATTCTTTCAGGTGGAACAATAAAACAAGTGATAAGATGAGATATGAGATAAAAATTTCAGACTTGAAACATTCTTTCAAAATGGAAGCTTTAGTAACTACTGCTTTGTATCCTCAATTTCAATCTCCGTTTTTTTTTTTTTTTTGGTCATCAGTCTCTTCTGTGGCGGTTTGCAAACCAGCCTTTAAGAAACTTCTTCAAGTTTAAGATTTTCCACTTGCAGTTTTTGAAGACTGCGGACAAAAATCCTCAGACCAAAGGCAAACTGTAAAATCACTGCCATGTGTGATCTGCTCAAAGATGCAGTTCGGGAGCTTGCTGGTACCTACTGAGTTGGTGATGAGTTGGTGACCCAGGAATTAACCGTAACCAGTGGCAGCAGGCACTTTGAACCCAACCTTATCATGCATCCATCTGCGCTAAATATTAGCCAACAGTTTCTACCAGAATGCATAAACACAAGCTTTTCAGTAGTTGTAACTGTGTCCTTGCTGGACAATAATATGAGCAGGTGGTCTTAAATTCTCAGTGTAAAAACAATCCTTGTTGTCCACGCATCATAATTCAGCCTCTCTCACGTTCTTTTCTTTTTCTTTCTTGTTTTTTTTTTTTTTTTGCTAAGTAGTGCACCAACAACTTGGACTGGCTGGGCCCCCTCATTCCCGTGTCACATTTTACATGTGTGATCTTGAAATGTGTAAAACCATTGTTGCTGATCAGTCATGTAGTGTGTTAAGTAGGAGCAGACTGATTGTTGGCACTGGCCAGTTATTAGGTCCAATATTAAGCATTTTCTGATTATTGGTATCTGTGATTTTTCTCTGACTGATATTGCTGATACAATAAACAAATTTAACAATGTGCTACTTTGCCTTTGATGTGACATCCTCTCACACAATGTTCCGTCCACAAAAGTATCCGATTGGTAACACATCACAATTGATATTCTGTAAACACTGAATCATCTGAATCTGCTAAGTAACTAGTGACTGCATTTATTAAACAGATGAAGTCGGGGGGGGAGGGGGGGAGATATAAAATAGCAGAAAAGAATAGTACTCCAGTAAAGTACCTCAAAATAAAGCACAGTACTTTTGTAAATACTACATGTATGTTAGTAATCACACAATCTAGTGTCCAGCTTTACACATGTAAAGTTAACTAACAATGTGAGCAGGCCTGCAAACTGCAGCCACCCATTCAGCTATTGATGTTGAAAGTTTGTCACATGTAGAGTGGTTCAGGCATCTCCAGTGCAAAGTATACAGCCTTGTGTTGTATGAAAGGAAATCAAAATGAAACACCGGAATAGATGGATAGCTGATATTGCGTGTTACATCCTGTATACAATCAATTATGTTTATATAAAAAAGGCTTAACACAAGCTATTTTTGAATTCATGCTTTTCTCTGATTTTTTTCAATTCTGTTTTGTATTGTTTCCTTCACAGGCCTTACAAAAGGCCATCATCTGTGTTTTCAAAACATACATTTACAAATAAGCAAATATCGACACAAACCTCAAACTAAAAACACAGCACATCAACAGGTACAAATAAATAAAAACAAAACTAGTAAGACGCTGGCATATGTGCTTAATGTACAAAGAAAAGGGAAATACGTAGATAGATAATAAATAAAAATAAAGTCAAAAAATATATCGTACTTATACTACTGCTAGCTCAGCGCCACTATACTCATTTTCAGTGTTAGCTGCTTTATAGCGGGTGTTTGTGGGCTGCTGCGGTCTTCTCGTAAAAAAAAACAAAAAAACGCTTAAATAAGTCTGATAGCCAATCATCTATATTAACCCAGACCCTAAGAGGCAGTTTCTCATAGGACCGTGAACCATTCAGAATAAGTAGTGTTGTTCTCCCCTGCCCAGTGCCTAAGTATCACCCTCTTAGCTGTAGTGATAGCGACTCTTAACAGAGCCTTCTTTCTACCTATTCTCTCATTTTCTTATAGACTATTCAGAAGGCAAAGAGCAGTAAGACCAACACCCACACCCAGGCCGTCAATAATCTTTTTATTAACCCTCTGCCAATAGGTGGCTACGCTGGGACACTTGAGAAACATATAGACAATGTCCCCTCATTCAGCTCGGCATCGCCAGCAGATATCTGAATAACTCAGTCCTCCCCTATATTTCCTCACAAGCGTCCAGTAGTCTGTTGAGTATTTTACATTCAGTAAGTTTAGACCTGGCATCTCTCATTGGGTTTAACATCTCCTTAATTAGTATACTCCATTCTTCATCTTCATACATTACCCTTAAATCCCTTGCAGCTCACGTAGCTTTTAGTCATATAGTAGTGCTGTTAAATCCCTCAGTGAGATGATTGTATATTCAACCTGCCAGATGTGGAAGTTCACCGAACAACTTAAGTGTAGTGAATATGGAAGACTGAGTACACAGCCTAGTGCCTGCTGGACTCGCCCCAGACAGGCATTCTCTGAGCTTGAGAAATTTCCAGAAATCTTTTCTCTGTAGGTTGTAAAGTTCTCTCAGTTCATCAAATTGTCTTAAGGTATTGTTGTGATAAAGATATACAACATGCTTAACTCCCTTGGTGTACCAGTCTCTCCAGAACACCTTGCCTCCTACTTTCAGTTTTGGATTGTTCCATATTGAGGCTGACTCCACAAGGGGCGCACTCCCTCTTTTTAATGTAAATGAAGCCAGGTATTCCTAGTGTGAGAGATTATGGATTGTTGTCATCTTCTACTGGACACTGATTCATATAATCTGCTGCCCGGAATGGGGCATTCAGTTCTTCCTCTAAATCTATCCACGTGGGTCTGTGAGAGGAGGGAGACTATCTGAGCTCCTATGAATGATTCCTGGTAAAGACTCATGTTCGGAGGTCGTAGCCCCCCATATTGCATTTAAGCCTGCAGTCTAGTTAGCTTCATCGTCTGCCTTTTCCAAGACCAAATACACTGTTTAAACATTTTATCTATAGTCTGGAATATAGTCCCAGGAGGTACTTCACTTTAGGAGCTATGACCGTTTTTCGAGTTTGTATTCTTCCCCATAATGAAATCTGCAGTTTGTCCCAGCCTTTGAGAGTGAGTTGTATCTTATCCAGGACAAGGCCAAAATGATCAGATGTCATGTTCTAAAGTCCTGGGTTGAGAAGTATCCCCAAATATTTAAGGTTTTTTGGTACCCACTGAAATTTACGATTTTGAAATTAATTTCTGTAACAGCATTTGGATAGTGGTTTCACCTCAGACTTGGTCCAGTTTACTTTGCACTCTCTCCAGATCTAACATAGATGGTACAGATGTCTGTGGGTCTGTCATCAAAACCAAAATGTCATCAGCAAAACTCTACATTTTATGTTCCTGACCACCCATCGTGATACTCCTAACAGATTCATTTATTCTTATAGCCTCTGCATGGGGCTCCAACACCATAATAAACAAAAGCAGCGAGAGTGGGTCGCCCTGCTTTGTTCTATGCTCTACAGGAAAAGCAGGTGATCTCTGACAAGTTGCTACTATAGGTTTACAATAGGACTGTATATAAATTGTATAGTAATTAGTATAGTAATTATATAGAAAATACTGGTCCAAATCCAAATTCTTTCAGTGTTAAAGTAAGATAACGCCAGCTGACATGATCAAGTGCTTTATCTACTTTTAAAGACAAAGCAGCTGTCGGGGTACTCGTGTCTTTTGTCTTCCATATTAAATTCAAGAGAGGTCTGATGCTGTCAGAGAAGGTCCTGCCCTTCACAAACCCAGCCTGGTCTGGATGTATGATTGTCCTTATGGGTTAATTACTCTCAGTGCAAAAATCTTTGTAAACAGTTTTTCATCACAATACAAAAGGCTGATGGGATGGTAACTTCCACATTCTTGGGGGCCTATACATTTTTTCAGTATAAGCAAGGTTAGTGACTCATTGAGGTTGGGAGTTTCCCTGTACTGATAGCAGCACTGAATGTTCTAATTTCACGACTATGTTCTTTTGCAAACTTCTTAAAGAATTCACTGAGTGTTCTGTCTACCTGGGGTCTTCCCACTAGGCAACTGAATTGTTTTATTAAGCTCCTCAAGAGTTGGTGGTAGCTCAACATCCCTCCTGTTTTCCTCTCAAAGTTTAGGAAGATTTAAATTTTCTAAAAAAGCTCTTCCTTTTTTTTTTACATCCACCTGGCCCTTAGACCTATAGACTCCCCCATAGAATTTCTTAAACACGTTGGGGATTGGTTTGTGATTGGTGACCAGATTTCCATTTTTATTTCGAATCCCCCCAGTTTGGTGAGCCGCCTCTCAGGCTTTCAGTTGGCTGGCAAGCAGCTTACCAGCTTTGTCACCAGCTTTGACTCGTACCATTTTTGTTTCAGGCTATATAATGATTTTGGTGAAAATAGCATTTAATTCATATCTGTCCTTAACTAGTCTGTCTAGGCATACATTGTTAGGATTTTCCCTGTATTCTTTTTCTAGTACATCATTTTTTTGTCACATTCAGAGATTTGTAATTTGTCCTGTTTTTTTTTTGTTAATCCTGTTTGTTGTATTGTTATACCCATATGCAAACCAAGATACACAGAATCCCTGATTCTGTAGAATTCTGGTATTCGTCTGCCAACCTTTAGATCTCTTTTGTGTCACTCCAAGCATTATGATGAGGTCAATGATCTGGCGTGACCGGTCACAGCTATTGTGCCAATTCTGCATGTTTCAATGCTTTCAGTCAGAGAATTTGAGATAAGAAAAAAATAATATAAGAGTAGACTGGATGTCTGTCTCTCTATAAAAGTGTGTGTGTGTGTGTGTGTGTGTGTGTGAAAGTGTGTGTGTGTGTGTGTGTGTGTGTGTGTGTGTGCGTGCCTCAAATATCTCTGCAGATCAGGATCAGACTGACCTGAGATTTTCAACATGGCTGCTGGATGGTTTAAGGGTGTGCAACGTCGGATTTGTTTGGACAACTATGATATTATCAATAAATTATTTCATAAATGATTGACCAATTCCGCTAGCATTGTCAACCATAGCCACCACAGCCACGTGCGCACCAGAGCCAATCCCTGCAGAGCTCACCCCCACGCCCCACCTCCTGAGTTGAGCAAGAGCAGCCTCCATGAGTCTCGGTTCCGATGTATGTGTTGGTGCGGCCCTCAAACTATATAACAGTTTTTAAATTGTGTTGATAGGCTAAGTAAAACCAGACATATGATAAATAATGTCCACCACGCTTTTTTGCGAACACTGCTGTCACGTTTGCTGCACGTTTGGTGCAGGAAGAAACGGTCAAAACGGGCTTTTCTCACAAAGTGTCCGCAAGCAGATGGTGTTTGCAAGCAAAAAAAAAACAAAAAAAAAAACTGCTCTAATGCCTTTCCTATTGGTGGAAAAAAGCACCACACCAACCAATCACAAAATTACATGGCAAACCACGTGATTTGGTTGCTGGAAAACAGGGGGAATTTGTGGGAGGGACAGTGATAGAGACAGCGACAGAGATATTGATATTGAGAGTTGAGAGATTTGTGACATTTAGCGTGTTTGGAGTGTATAGTTAGTGCGTTATGTAGATTCTGGTGTAGTGTGTTATGTGTGTAGTGGAGTCGTTTGTTTTTGTTAGTTTTTTTCAATGAGTCAAAGCATCGAGGTGACTGCTGAATGTGGAGCAGGCAGTATAGCCCTTCTTCCCTGTGAGCTGGAAGGAGCTGAGGGAGGGCTTAGCCTGAGGCATTGCCTGCATTTGAATGTAATTAGTTACCTAAAACTTTGTAAATTTCAAGCACTTATGCACAAATATAGCAAACAACAATTTATATTTGCATTATAAGTAATAAAAACGGTTCATTAAACAAATTTGTGGTTTTCACAGGAAAAAAATTTAACTTTTTCCTACTTGGATTTTATGGTTTTTTTTTGTGATTTTAGGTCCATTGTGTTAGTAAAGTATGTCAAAATGATAAAATAACAGTAATGTATATTCATACATGTGAGGTTGTGCTGAAAATATGACGCCAAGCAAGGCAAGGTAAATAGTTTTAAGGTGAAATATAATGACAAAAACAGTCAGAAACGGCCAATTATACCCCTGGAATATCGAATTTCACAACAAACCTAAACATCTCTGATGTCCCACCTTCAAACACAGCGTCATTTGGCCATTCAAGAAAAAGCTACATATCCTCCCACCTTTCTGTAGTAATACATACTTCCTACGGGCAATGCACTAGTTTGAAAAAAATGTGTAAACCCAGGCAGATGCATTTAGAACTCTCCATGCATCATGTAGTCCCATATCATTACATAAGGCCTTTATAGCATCCTGAATCCTAGAAGGTATCTAACAATTCCAGATCCTGGTCTAAGAACACAAAAATCACTTGGTTGTAATCACCCCCTATGACCACAGGAAAGTCACCAGTCTAAAATGATTTTCCTTTTTTGTTGTAGAATCCTGCTGGATCCTCCGCATTAGATGCATACAGATTTCCTAATATTATATTTTGTCCTGATAGATTAACCAAAAGTATTATCATTCGCCCATCTTTGTCTGTAAATTCTTTCTCTTTCTTGGAAAATAGTATGGATACCCCCCCCCACACACACACACACACACACTTTTTTGAACTTCTATTTAAATGCCCTAGTAAATAACATAGTGTCCCTTTTTACTTTTAGTAGCAAGGCTACAATGTGTGGTACTTTACATGTTAGCTCATGCGTATTCAGCTTCTTCAGCTGGATGGTGGTTATCAAAATGATGCCTTGTTCCATCCACTGCAACCTAAAACACTGCTGGATACTGCCATGTGTGTTGTGGTCCCTGCTTCATGCACATGCGCCAGATCTCTGTGAATTTGTGTCTTGTTCTGCACATTTTTGGTGAAGTCCAGGAAGAAGTCCACTCTAGCACCATTCCACTGAAATGTTTCAGGTTCCTATGCTCTGAGTTGTACTTTGTGATGGGGAGCAGCGGTGTGTCAGCCCTGTGGGTTGTGGTTTACAGCTATGGGGGTCCGGTGCGCCCTCTCAATGATCATGTTGTCCACATTTTCTGAAGCACCTGTAAACAAACAACGGAGCATGTCTTTCACACAGTCCATCACTTTGTGTCCACCATGTCGTCTCCTACCTTCTGTATCTTCATTTAGAGACCTTGATTCATGACGCAAATTTCGTTCTATATCTCAGAGTTGGCTCCCTCCGTCCTACTCGCCATGTCTGCCTCGCTAGCTTCGATGCTAGATGCTATGCTAGCTGGATGCTGCACCTTTGGCCGCGCTGACTTTAACCAAGCCACGCTGCTTTGCTTTTCAACCACCAGTTTTACTGCGCAGATTTAATCTGTGTCACGCATACTGCATGGCACGGCCTGCTCCAGTTTTGGGCCAAACTGTGCCCACCCCACCTCCAAGCAAGCTGCAATGATGTCTCACGACTGCCAGTGATACTGATACTCATGTGCGCAGGAAACCTGAGATAACAACGTTTTTAATAGCCCGTAGCCCTTTCAGAGACTCTGCATTATCTTCCCAGCGGAGGTTCACCAATTCTCCACCACTGTTTGTTCACACAGAACCAAGCAGCTCCAGCATAAAGCTGCACCAGAGTGTCAATCAGGGGCGATTCTAGGGTCACAGCTTTAGGGGTGCTGAGCACCCAATGAGTCCAACTGCCACCATCCACCCTTTTTTCTCACAAAAACAAAAAATATGTCTATTGACAAAAAAACTATCATTTTAACATTGGTTCAGCTAACTTCAAAACCCTTCTTTTTTTCTTTTTTACTTTAGCTTAACACTTTTCCATAGCTATGATTGGCATAGGGCAAAATAGAATGAAAACATTTTTGACAAAGATCGTTTTCTAGCAGTGGTTCTCTGAGTTGCCTAGCAACACTAGCGGGGTCCGGGGTGAACATTTTGAAAAATAACCCTTAAAATGGTGACTACTGGTGAGATTTTTAAGAGAAAAAAAAACATTTTCAGAATTTAAGAATCAGAATCTAAGACATGAGACAAAATAGCGTAGAAGTTGACATTGCTGCTTAAAAATATGTTAACCTCTTGAGCATTAAAGAACTTTTTTACCATTATTTTCTTATCATAATTTCTGCATATTAATATTCATTCATCATATATTCATCATTCAGTATTTTGACCATATCATCATTATTAAGCATATCCAAGCCATATAAACTGGAATGCATATTGAAATTAAGCATATTAGGTGATTGTATTTGTGTAATGAGGGAGGGTGTGGATTAAGGAGATCAACATCCTATATCAAAGTGTGCATAATTATTAGTCAGCTTCTTTTCCTCAGGCAAAATGGGCCCAAAGAGATTTGACTGACTCACTGCTGGGGAAAATGCAATGTTCCTCATAATGTTGCTTCATTTGAAAAGTTTTTAAATTATCTAATAATGAAACTGGGTATAATTGAGTTGGTTGTAACACTTTTTAAGCGGTATGTTTTGTTAGTACTGTGGGGATTGGGACACAATAAGACACAACTTAAAGCAGGTAGCCTAGTTGTGGTGGAAATGCAAATCCCTGCCATACTGCCATATCTGTCAACTGAGTAGAGCCAGGCTGGAAGATGTAATGGAAAAAATGCCTTAAGAGTCATTGTCATTGGACTAACTGACAGACTTGTGCTGCCTTCTGTTTCTATCACCCTCCTCCCCTCCAGTCACACTTTTGGTTATATGATCATTGAAACTTTGTGATGTTCACAGCCTGCAAAGCTGTTGCTCCTGTCTACAGTGACACTGGTAAAAAAACAAAGTGTGTCACTATGGGATCTTATAGCTGATTATTTTAATAATTGAGTTTTAAGGAACAGACCTAAAGGCAGGAACACACCGGCTCAACCGTTGGACGTCTGAAGCGTTTGGAGAGACTCGGACGAGGTCGGGAATAAATCTGCTCGGTGTGTTCAGCTGCGTTGGAAGCTTTCGGAGCCACTCGGAAGTTGTCTGATCCGATTCAACATGCAGTCTGAGGAGGTTGGCTGTCGGCCGTCTGAGCCATTGGATACTCTGATTGGCGGTGTGCTAGCGTATCAGCGCGGTGTGTGGGAGGGGCGGAATACCGTGTGTGCATTGGTTTTTTACGCACTCCGTTCTGTCATTTCTTGTTTTCATGTTTTGGAGTACTGGCACGAGACTAGCTGTCTGTTTAGGACGAAGTAGTATGCAGTAAGCAGCTGTTTTTGTCTTTTTGTCTGAAATAGTTAAGTTTCATCGTGATCAAAAGTAAAGAGAGTTGCATGCATAAACCTCTCGTCCAGCATCTTTAACACTAGAGCCACCCACTTATTGCATCTCGCACAAGCGCATAACATAAACGCAACAGTGGAGCTGGCAGAACGTTGAAGCGGTGTGTTCGGTGCAACTTTTCTGCCGAACAGGTCAGACGAGAGGCAACAGGGTGGTCAGATAAGGCAGTTGGACATCTCGGCTGTGTGTGGAGGCCTTAAGAGGCACCCCTTCAATTGCAGGTTTTATATCAAAATATTTTGTCTTAGGCTGGATTCTCACCTATTCCAGAAAAAATGCAGGTCTATGCATATATTTTAATGAGGGTAGGATGTTTTGACTGTGGCGGTGGTGATTGCAGGGGGTTTTAAAGAGAATGCAGGCAGTTGCAGCACCAAAGTTGCAGCGAGAGAGTTACTGAAACATTAGTGGAGTGTAACATAATGTGTCACATGTAATCTCTCAGTTTTGTTTTAAAACACATTTTTAAAGTGTATGCATCATCACATCTCTGCCCAAAAAACAGCATTTGTCCGCGCCAGAGAGAGCCATTTGGGTCCCGCTGTTGAATGGCAGTGTCTATGTGATGCAATGTTTTGTCCCCCCTCAGTTATTGTGTTGTTGTAGTTACTGTCTCTGGTAACTTGTATTGACAAAAATGAGATTATATTGAAGATTATCTTGCTGAACCAAACTTGTTGGTATCATAAACATTTTGTAGAGGGAACGAGAGCGATGCCAAACTTAAGTTAACCTACAAAAATGTGTCAGCCACACACCACTCTATTTAGCATGGCTTAATGCTAGAGAGGGAACACAATCGACATTTCTTTGTACACATCGAGGGTAAATATACTGTAGAATCAGTGTGACAAATTTAGCTGAATTTCACCAAATCTTGTGGATGGCTATCCAAAGTGCTAACTGGAGTGAAAATGGCCCAGGGACATTTAGCCAAATATTAGGAGTACTGATAACTGTTCTCAGTCATCCAAGTCATGGTAATGACTCCTCTCCTCCAAGGGACATCTTCAGCCACAGATGGTTGCTCTCTCCTTATCCTTCCTGACTGAATTCTCTAGTTTTGTGTTCTGCTAGTGTCACTAGCCCCGTTCACACTGGTGTTTGGATGCGGCTTTAGTGTGTTACTTCCCCGCATCCGTCTCGGTGTGAATTTCTCGGAGGCAGTGAGGGGTGAAATTTCGCTCCAGCGCTGATCTGCCTTTGGAGGTAACATCAGGGCCGCATTATTTGTGAACTGAACCCATGTGAAAGAATAAGCCGGCTTTGCATATCGAAGGCGTGTCGGTCGTACAGTCTGATAACAGCACAGGTCCCTCACTCAACAAAATAAAGAGAAATTTGCCACAAAGCAACGTAACATGACCAAACAAAAGTAACATAGTAACTTTAGCTGTCTTTGGCAACTTGTATGATGAAAAAAATACCACAGCTGTACGTGGAGAAACGTCCGTCATCCTGTCTCTCCTCCCGTACATCCTACTGAGTCTTTGTCACATTTCTGCCTGAAAAACAAAAAAACTTTAACGTTTGTGATGAAAATAAATCACCGCAACCACCAGGCCTCCGGACTGAGACTTCAGTGAACTTTCCCCCGGAAAACAGCCTCCCTCCCCACCAGTGAGGGAGTCAGACAGCTTCCAGTTTACTGATGGCGATTGTGTAATTATTTAATTTAGCACGAAAAATGCGGCCTCGTCACTTTCCAAGATGTTTAGTGGGTTAGAGTTAGGCATACATATGATTATAAAGTGTCCGCGGGTTTAGATTGACAGGGGGACATCGGGGCAAACACCTTGAAAACACACAGACGTCATCATCATGACTTGTACGTCACGCCTCTTCAGGAGCTGCAGCGCTGGCTTTCTGTATGAATTACACAGCAGTTCGTTGCCGGGGAATTGGTGAACCACCGCTGGCGGAGATGATGCATCTTCTCCTGTGTGAAAGTGGCTCTTGTCGCTACTGGCAGCATGAGACGGTAGCTACTACAGCCCAGTAAGGTTGAAAAGGCAATCTATCTCCTCCAGGATGGTATAACAAACATGCAGTCGAAAGAGGGTATAGAGGAGAGGAGATACCTGGAGAGAACCTCTTAAATATGCCACATGTTGTAATGATTTTGGCCATCACTGTATATCTACATTTGTCTGTTTTTACTTTTGTCTGTTTTTGATGAAAATGTAAGTCAGTCATGTGTAATGTATTTATAGCAGCCCCTAATGTTACATTTTTGACAAGTTCATTTTACATGCGCAAAATACCGTTTTTTGTTTTTCAACTTTACACCTCATTGTGAGATGTGGTTCAGACATTGTGATAAAAATGAGGTGAGTAATCAACCAAACCAACATGAGATGTGATACAGTATGCCTCATGTTATTTTGTAATCTGTCAAATGGACAGTCACTCCTTTTAAGAACTGTTATGCTAACAGTGTAGCAACATAACAGCTTCTTCTTTGTTGTTTATTAGTGGTTGTCAATCTGTGTTAACATGCATTAGCACCACTTTTTAGATCAGAGCGGCCTTGAAATGGCCCTCTACCACCGCTGCGCAATTTTGTGGCCAATGAACGCAGTGCCTGATTTGATCTGAAGAAGGCCTTATGGAGGTGCAGGTGTTGGCATACTACAGTTTAGTCCAGAACTGTGCCAGACTCCTTTTTGTATTTTGATATAACCCTTTTAAATTATGGAAGAAAAGATAATAATGTATCTGTCGCTGGCACTCAACTGCTTCTGTAAAACAGCTTAATGTTGAGATAGTTGATCATGTTAAATCATTAGAATAAATCTAGTCTAGTTTCAGCCTTTGTGGCCTGCTCTTGTTTCTAGCCTGATCTTTTAGTCATTGCACAACTGTCGTTCCATGCTTAAAATTATGTGGATGTTTTGCAGGTTCTGGAGAACTTTTCTGACGCACCCATGACTCCCAAACAAATCCTCCATGTCATCCAAACCAAGGGGCTGAAGGAAATGAGGTCAGACAGACGGACACACACACACAGACACACTTGTCACACAGCACACGCGTGAATTGAACATGTCAATTAGTGTTGTTTTTAACTGAGTTTTTCTTCATTCCTCCTACATGGATTACTTGGCCTGCTGCTCACCTACACAGGAGGTAGGTTGAAAGACCTTTGTTGCACACACTTATACCCTGTGGAACCAAGCACTTGTCCTATTTTTCATGCTTATTTATATTCTGTAAGGCCTATTAGAGCTTGGCAATATTGCCTTGAAATGACATGGCATTATTTGTAGGCAATATTACAATGCAAAATATAAACTATATATATGTGTGTGTGTGTGTATATAGAATATAATTGAAAAGTTAATTTTCTGTTCCATAGTGAACCTTGCATATGTTCTATATTCATTACACATAAAGTGAAACATTTCATTTTGTTTTAATTATGATGATTCTGGTGTACAGTTTATGCAAATCCAAAAATCCATGATCTCAATGTATATGTATGTATATGTATATGTGTATATGTATGTATGTATGTGTATATTTGTGTGTGTGTGTGTGTGTGTTTGTGTATGTATATGTATCTATCTATCTATATCTATATATGTATATCTGTGTGTTCATGTGTAGTGGTACAGCTCCTTTGGCCTGCCTGGTCACCATGCTGCACTCCCAGGTGAGAGGAGACAGAGTCAAGAACAGCATCTTCTTCAAGCTTCCTGGACGGATGAGCCTGTTCACTCTAAAGGTTATTAACATGATCCTTTTCACCCTCAACGCACTTAACCACTCTGCATATCAAGGCAGCTTCTGTCATTTTACATCACCATCATAAGTGGTGTAAGTAGAGAGGTGTTTCAAAAAATGTACCTTTTTAGATCATGTTACATGTAAGAAGATGTTACACATGGCACATTAGAGAAATGCCAGCATGGTATTGGCAATGTCCCTTTCAGTAATCGTTAAGACTATAAACCAGCACAGAAATTACAATCACCAACAGAATCCACCATGATCTGGACAGACATCGCTACCACTAACAAAAAAAATTGGCATAGACATAAAACTTCACCTAAACATTTGTGTGCAAATAAAATTACAGTCACAATGTAGAATCATATCCACAATACGAACTACTCATGTAGTGCAGAGAAACATTTTTGTGACCAGGGTTATGAAGAACAGAGATGCAGTGTGTCAGGTCCATGGAAAAGAAACACCAAACTGGTTTGGAACGAGGGGTTTAAACAGAGTTGTAATTTCACAGCAGGGCACGGATTTCAGATATTTTATGACACGTTCATTCTGAAAGTGGTTAAAATCACACTGATAGCAGCACGGGAAAAATCAATGGTTGATCATCCCTTCAATCATCACTATGTGATCCGATTATCAATAGGCATATGCCAAATAGACACCAGCATCCATTATTGATGGATGGCTGTAATTGCTCCAAGACATATACTTTACACCCCAGTGTAAAACTGACATGTTCAATATATCGAATGCTTGAACGGAGGAATGGATTTGATGAATTACCTTAAAATGAATTAATAGGAGAAGACTTGCTGGTGTGCTTCTGGCATATAACTCTTTTCTTAAGCTGAATAGTGACTGTGTAAAGCAAATTCAGCCATTTTCTTCTAAACACAATAAAAAGGTCAAATATATTTCCTTAAAACATGTAAAAAGCCATTCAACCATTTAGAATTTGATTTTGGAGCTAGGCTCACAAACTGTGTTTCACAATTTCTCGCGCACGTGACGAAAGAAGAAAGCAAAAATAAATATTTTTACTAAGGAAAATGACAAGAATATTAGTAACGCACAATGATTTGAATAAGTAACTTAAATCTGATTTGTGGTTTGGAAATATTACCGCGTTAGATTACTCCTCACTGAAAAAAGTGGTCAGATTAGAGTAACGCGTTACCGGTGTCACTGATTGTGTAAGTGCAACATGGAGCTTGAGAACGTCCGTACTAAAAAAAGTCGGGTTTAAATCGGGCTCAGGCTCATAATTACAGTTAATGTGTCGGGTGAGGCCGGCTTGGACACAATGTGCACGGGCTGGGCTGGGCTGGGCTGGGCTGGGCTCGGGTCGGGTCAGGCTTGATTTTTTTGGGCCAGATCTAAGCTCTAAGTTTAAGTGTGTGCTTGTGTGTGTTATAAATATTATTATAAATAAATGTTACATATAAATAGTACATTTTGGCAATTAAATGCATTTTGCTGAAGGTGCAAATCCTGAAAGTGCATCCTATCATGCCCATGTAATGTTAGGAAATGTTATTGCATGTAATCATGACATGATTTGGCCTCATTCCCTGAGCGGAGTCCATCTGACAGCACAATGATAATCCACAGATAATATTTTATGAGCACCAATATAGCTATGACAAGGAATTGTATGTAGACTAGGGTTTTACGTTTGTGTGTAATGTAAAACATGGACTGTGAGGAACGAGGCTGAGCACTATCAGTGTCTGACTCAGAGTCGGTTTCTAGCTCTGATGGCTCATACGGGTCAGGCTGGGTCCATCCGATGACGCTGCTAGCTGACATTGTTACTGTACGTCCGTTACGTCCGTGTACAGTACACGGAGGCTCCTCTCCCCTGCATGGTTCCAGTGCCTCTATCTGACACGCCCCCAGTGTTTCACAGCAGAGAGAAGCTTGTTTTTCCATGATTTTGAGACCTAATTTTACATACTTGGCAATTTTTTTAATCTTCCAAATTTGGCTCAGTGGTCAATGACACGTTCCTTTGGTATGACAAACTCATAACACAAATTTATTTCTGCTTTACACGGACTTTAATTTTAACCCTGTACTGTTACACTCTGTAGAAGAATGCCCTCCAGTGGACAAAGACAACATCAGAATCAGAGACACCAACGGAGCAGGCAGGCAATACTACCACCCCAGCTTCCAGCAGCACCCCTGCAGGCTCTGCTGTTGCCTCAGTCGGCCCCACTGAGGCCACTGAGCAGGAGAGCTGTGATTCTACTGAGACCACTGCTGCTGCCAGCGGAGACAATGACGGTAACACCACACACCAATGATGAGGCTTACCATGCTAGTCAGTGTTTCCAGTTTGACACAGTGATCAGCTATACACTGAATACATTTTTTTCGCTATCAAAACTTGGACTATGGAATCTACATGTGCACCGGAGGCAGCAGGGTTAGCAGCAGGGTCATTGGAGTCAAATTGCACTGTATAGATTGAAAGTTGACCCACAAGATGATGGTGGGCTATAAGAAAACTTGATAACGTTACTGACGGAAAGAAAGTTTATTAAATATTTTTCATAACAATGACAAGTTGGAGGTACTGCAGCCTGCAGCTTCTTATTTCACAGCTCCCACAGACTGAAATATACTATCAAAATGTATTTGCTGATAAAAAACCATGAACAATACATTTTTCTGAGACTAGCTTACTTCAAAACAAACGTCATCTCCTGTTTCGCCAGTGTAATCGTTTTAATGCAGAGGGGCAGCAGTAGGAAGTGTTTTGCATTAGCAGTATGTGCACACAGTTCTCTACATATAGTGAGCGTCTTTTCTTGTAAAAAGCCCGGTATACCAGTCATTACCGGTGTTGTCATGAGTCATTAGGGAAGTCGGTGGGAAAATTCACTCATTGTGACAAACCTGACGGTGATGTTGCTGATGCATTATAATTTGAAAGGATGCAGTGAACTCACTATTCATGGTTCCAGGGGTCACACCATATTTTATCCCTGATAATGCTACATTGTGAACAACAAATCTGTTGTGGAAAATAATTATAAAAAGAAACTTGCTCTCAAGATGGTTTTGTATGCACTGTATTGAACGTCTCCAGCATTGAAATGCCAGTGTGACTATTTTTTGCAAAGAATGTCTTGGCCATTTGAATCTCTTTAATCTATTTAATTTCTTGTATTTGCTTGCAGGCAGTTTAAATGACTGAGCTAATGTTCAGAAGCATCACAACTGTATAATTTTGTACATGTGCAATCATTCTGAAGATTCCTTGTCAAGAATAGCCTTTCGTAACTGAATCCTTCCAAAGGTAGTAGAGATGACTACTTGTACTGCAGCAGAGGTTCTCTGGTACCTCTTTCACTCTGCCCAAAAAGCCCACTAATAACCGCTGACATCAGGCTTTTGTATGCACTGCGTATGTGTGCAACCAGGATTTAATCCTTGATCTGGCAGTAGTCACGGGTATTGATCAACTCCATCTTGGCTCGGCTCTGATCTAAATTTAACATGGAGGTGAACACTCACACTTTTAAGGTGCTAGGCTATGACGTGTGCTGAAGTTAAGGCTGTTGCCTTGTTAACACTTTTCCATCTGTCCGTGTCAAGTAGCGCTTGAACGTTGTTCCGATGACACTTGGCTTGGGCAATATCCAAAATTTTACATCATGAAATTATCCTAAGACAATATGTAGCCCCTTTAGAATCACTTTTCTCCTGCTTTCAACTCGAAATATTGCTTAACTGGCAAGCTGGTGTTCTCCTTAGAAACTAAGTCATGCCGCTATATCAGGCAAATTAACCTGTAGGAACCTCTGCCTGCCTGGTCTCCTCAAACAGTGAAGCAATGTTTCTCAAATCATTGCCTCTGATGGTAGACTTCAGTATCATAGATAAGGAAATATAAACATTATGATATACCCTTAAAACAATATATAGCCGCTACCCTTCTCTGCTAAGATGTCGCTGGGACAGAAGGAAGAGCAGCAGTGTCATTTCATACAGCGTAATACTCCCACATGGCAGACACTTTGTTTCACATTTTTTTTCGAGTCTTGGAAAAAGTAATGGCTGCGGTCTGCTGGAAGGCCGGATGGACAGCAAAACTGATGTAACACAAGAGATAAAGATCGTCTACTGGCATCATGAATGCAATCGTATTTGCCAAAAAGAAAACCTATGAGGTGAATATGGGCCAATCCCGACGTTGAATGGGTACACCCCTGGTAAATGTGTTTTGCTGCTAAAACATCAAGAGCTATGTTGGCCACTGCACAGACCTCTTGTGAATGTTTTCTTTATATAACTGCCATTTATAAATGTGTGTGTGAGACGGAGTGGAGTTGTAAATGTATTTTTCATTGACCTGAAGCCTCGGTGGATGAGAGCTCGTCCAGCGCCTCCTGCTCCACAGAGCTGCAGGCTCCCAGCAGCCAGCCTCAGACCCGTCTCAGCAGGGCAGCAGGACAGCAGGGACGTACAGATACACAGCAGACCCAACACACTCAACACGCCCAGACCAGACTGAGCCGCTCAAGACAGGTCAGCATCCAGCATGAAGCCGTTGGCTGGTCTGTGTTTACTTTAGAAATTATAATATGGTTAAATCCTGTAGAGTGGAAGGAAAACAGTACAGCTTAACACATAACTTTACAACTTGTTTGTACTATTTCCACCTGTCTTGTCCCACCATTTATATTGTTACAGTCGGGGAGACAGAGGAAGAAAGCAGTCATGATGCCTCGTGTTGTCCTCACCCCTCTTAAAGTGAATGGAGAGCATGTCCCCTCGGGTAAGAAACACTGGACCACAACATTAATAACACACCAGTAAAGAATGACAGAATTCAGACTGTTTTGGCCTGACAGTTCAGATCTCAACAGTATCCTGAAGCTAAATAGGAAGAAAACATACTGGTAGACAATACAATGGGTTTTACTGACTCTATTTGCTAGCCATCAGAAGGTAGGATATCCTGTGAAAATGTACTCTGTCCCAGATGGGCCAGGACCATTTCACTGAGTGAATTTTTGTGTGAACCTGCAGTGAGTACCAGGCCGAGTGGATTAGTTAAACATGGTTTTTGCTCAAGCAGGTCCCATGAAACGGAGTCGAGGAGGGGTGGATGTTGACTTTGAAACACCAGGCTCCATCTTGGTCAACACAAACATCAGAGCCCTCATCAATGTGCGGACCTTCTCTGCCTTCCCCACACACTCACAGCAGCAGCTGCTGCAACTGCTGCCAGAGGTGGACCGACAGGTATGTGCAATTTCTTCCCTCAGCTTTAATGTCTATGAAACCAGTGCTTTTTTATTTTACTCAAATGTAGCTAAGTAATGTCATGTGATCTGCTGCTTCAATACTACACTGCAGAAGAGGATCCAGGTATTCAGTGGCAGTGCTACTGACTATCCATGACTATCCAATGTTACACATTGACCATCTTCCAGCTACCCATACTAGTTAAATTCATCTCAGTCACACTCACTGAGAAATACAGGATGCATCTTATAATTTTTAGGGTCACTTTGATGCGTGTGAGGCATAGGCCTGTTTTACACATATTTGTACAATTTGTCCCCTCTTCTTGAAGATTGGACCTGATGGTATGACCAGACTGAGCAGTTCAGCTCTCAACAATGAGTTCTTCACACATGCCTCCCAGAGCTGGAAAGAAAGGTTGGCTGAAGGTAAGTGATTGGTCAGTCGTGAACAAGCTGCCACACATTACTTAGACTTCTTAATAAATACATTAGAAAACATCTGAGTGGGATATATTCAGTCTATATTTGTATAGTGCCAGTGATTAATTTACTTACATAGTCCAAACATTTCCCCCATAAGTAAGCATTTGGCAACATTGTTGAGAAAAAACTGCCTTTTAACAGGCAGAAACTTGGGAGCAGAACCAGACTCAGTGGTGGGCAGTCATCTGCCTCTACCAGTTCTGTTGGGGGGTGGTACAGCTATAGCAGTAATAACAGCTTTACTAATTGAGACTAAATTTAATATGAATATTAATCATACTAAAAGTACAATAGTAATGATAATGATTATGATGATGATAATGATGATGATAATGATAGTAGGACTGAAGCAGGACCACAGCAGCAGGATCATCATCCATGGGAAACTGCGAGATGAAAGAGCACAGAGACTCCGGGGAAGAAGCCAAGTCAGTAACATGTATTAATAAGACATGAATGTGTACAGATGGAAAGAAAGAAAGAGAGAGGAGCTCAGTGCATCATTAGGAATCCCCCGGCAGTCCATACCTATGACAGCAAAGCTAAGAGCCTTTGCAGGCTGTAACTATAAGCTTTATCAAAAAGAAAGGTTTTGAGCCTGCCCCTAAACGAAGAGAGGGTGTCTGCTTCCACCTACACTGGAAGATGGTTCAAAAGGAGAGGAGCTTGATGGCTAAAGCCTTGGCCTCCTATTCTGCTTTTGAAAACTCTACAAACCACAAGTTGCACTGTATCCTGGGAGTGCAGCGTTCAGTGGGCTAATTGTGTTTTTAAGATATGCCACTTCCAGGTCATTAGGGGCTTTGTATGTGAGGAGGAGGATTTTAAATTAAATTCTGAATTTTACAGGAAGCCAGAGCTGAGAGGCTAATATGGGAGAAATATGTTCTGTAATATGAGTCCTTGTCAGTACATATGCAGCAGAATTCTAGATCAGTGTGTTTATAGACTCATTGAGGCAGCCTGATTAAAAAAAAAAAAAAAAAAAAAAAAGAACTTCAGTAATCCAGACTTGAGGTAACAAAAGCATGTAATTATTTCTCTGGATCTTTTTGTGACAGGACATTCCTAATTTTTGTAATGTTCCATAGGTGTAAAAAGGCAGTCTTTGAAATGTGTTTTATGTGGGAGTTAAAGAACAAGTCCTGAACATAACTAACTCCCAGATTCCTACCTGTTACTGGGGGCCAGAGTAATACCATCTGGAGTAACTATATCATTAGATAATTCTGTAATTCTGTCTCATCCAGTTTTTGTAGTGGGATGTGATTGTCAATAGTGTCAAAAGCTGCACCAAGATCTAAAAAGACTAGCAGAGACAAGACCCTTGTCAGATGTAATTAAAATAACATTTACAACTTCAACTCATGCTGTTTCTGTGCTATGCTGTACTCTAAAGCCTGATTGGAAATCCTCATACAAACTCTTGTTATGTACAAAGTCACACAGCTGATTAGCAACTGTTTATTCAAGGAATTTAGAGAATAAGGGAAGGTTAGATATGGCTCTATAGTTGGCTAAAACCTCTGATTTTTAAGAAATGTTTTAATTACTGCTATTTTAAAGGACTGTAGGCACTAAAGGCACATATCCTGTTAAGGGGGACAGGTTGATCGTGTCAGGTAAAGAAGTTCTAAGTTAAGGTAAACCTTCTTAAGGCAATTTAGTTGGGATTGGATCTAAAGGACATGTTGTTTTAAGATGAAGATTAAGATGAATTATTTGAGTTAGCTGGTGAAGGTCAATGGTAAAAAGGAATTCGAGATAAATAACCTGGTTTTACAACCATTTCTGTGTTAGAGGCTAAATTGGTACCATGTGAGGTCAGATGTTGATATGTGTCTCTAATAAGTGGAATTTTGTCATCAAATAAGCCCATAAAGTCATAACTGCTGAGTGTTATAGGAATACAAGGATCAATAGAGGTCTGACTCTCTATCAACCTGGCCACAGTGCTGAAAAGAAACTTTGGATTGTTCTTATTTTCTCCTTTCACTGCTGAACAATTAGCTGCCCTGGCATTATGGAGAGCTTTCTTACAAGTTTGAAAGCTTTCTAGCCAGACAAACCGAGCTTCTTCCAGATTGGAGGAACAGAGTTTCCTCTCAAATTTTCATGATGTGTACTTTGATATCTGAGTTTGGGGTTTGTACCATGGAACTAATGTCTTATGCTTGATTGTTTCCTCTTTTAAAGGGGCAGTAGAGTCACGTGTCATTCACAGAGAGCCTGCAACATTCAGCACTATTGGACAGACATCTAGAATAGAAAAGTTTGTGGTATGTAGTCTAGTAAAAGGAATTATATTATTTAATAATGGTCTGATAAAAGAGGATTCTATGGGAAAACTATTAAACGTTCTATTTCAATGCCATATGCTAGAATAAGGTCAAGGGTGTGATTTAAACAGTGAGTTGCTTCAGGTACACAGTGACTACGCTAATCAAATCTAATTATGAGGAAAATCCAGTTCCAAGTCTATGATCATTAATATCCACCTGAATATTAAAACCACCCATAACAATGACTTAATTTGTTTTCAGGACTATACTTGGAAAAAAAAATCTGAGAATTCAGAATAAGGATTGGCTGTGTTGTTTCCACGTTGAGTGATAAAAACTAAGAATAAGGCCTTCGAACGAGTTATATAATCCAGTTTAGGTTTGTATAGTCAAATATGGCTGCAACTCCACCTCCACGGCTGACATCTTGAGTAATGTGTTTATTAATATGGCTAAGAGGAGTGGATTCATTAAGGCCAACATCTTCTTTTTGTGATTCTTCATCATAGTAGACACAATATCATGTTCTGATATTAAATAATTTACAAAACAGCTTCCAATGACAGGTTTAATGTTTAAGAGTCCACATTTAATGTTCCAAAAAAAAAAAAAAACGGTTCTAGTGTTAACTTTTATGAAGTCTTTGTGTTCAAATTGATGTGAGTGGTGGGGGACAGACACAGTCTTAATTTGGGTTTAGGAAAGGCACTTGTGATGACAAAAGCAAATGTAAAGAAATTATTACGCCATGGAGAAGATAAGGAAATCATAAATTAGGCATCAGCCAATATGTGTTTTTCTGGGCCGATATAAGAGATCATGGAGTTCAGTGATCAATATTTAGAACTAGAGCTGCAGTGCTTTTTTATTTTTATTTTTATTTTGGATAAATGGAATAGACAATCAAAAGAAATGTAGTTGCTGTCTGTCAAATCAAATGTCACACACTTGCTGGTTCTAGCTTATATGATTTGCTGTTTATCTTTTATCTTTATCTATTAATGACAGTTGGGGATGTACACCGTGGACTGGACTGTTATCTGTATCTTGTACTTTTTTTTTTTAATGATTTTTAACCGATTTTTGACATGGAAGGTTTCTGAACGTCTACCCAACCGTAATGACTATAAACTTAACAACAAATTCCGTGACTTGACTTCGCAGAAACAAAACCGGGTGCCGCTGCTTCGGCTCTGCAGTCTTTAGTGTTAGCTGGGCTGCTAACTTTACTGGCTTTGTTACAGCAATCAAACACACTGCACTCCTTTAGCTTCATGCTATACACATGCACCAAGTGTTTGGTGATGTTGCTTAACCCGAATTTCCACTGGATACTGTCCGCTGTATTACGGCTCTGATCCGGCTTTGCTCCGCCGTCCCCCGTCTGCTAAATCCCACTGGTTGGTTTTGATACCACAGTAACGTTAATCTACGGCAGACAGGTGCTGTCGAGGCCGCGACAAAAACAACTACAGAAAGTGTTCCCAACCAAAGGACATTAGAAGAACTCGTGTTTGTCTCTTTTTTGAGATTTTTGTGCTGGTGTCAACATGGAGTGTTTTTATTTTGAAAAGTAACCGGATGTTGTCTGGTTATTTCTGTGCTTGAGTTCCTGTCTGCTCTGGGCTAAATTCAGCTGACTTGCTGCGTCGTGCTCCGGCATCCCAGATTTTTATATCTGGTCCTGGTCCTGGTTATGTATTCAGGAGTATTTGTAATTGCATAGTTTATGTTCTGTTGAAGCTTTTTTTATTACCTTGTGGTAATAAAAAGAAGGTTGAATCATTTTTTATTTATTTTTTAAACTCAAATTACATGTTGTAGTATCGATAAGAGTATCGATAAGTATCGGTACCGATAAGGAGTATCGGTATCGATAAAATCCTAACGATATCCATCCCTAATGACAGTAAATGAAAAGACTTAGGATTTTGGACAGTTGGTTTGACAAAAGAAGTGAAGACAATGGGTGCTGGGGAATTGAGACCAGCTGATTCACATTTGCAATAAAAATGAAAATCTGGTCAACATTTACAATAACCAGAAATGAAGTTTTACTAAATACAATTAATTCAAAGTAATATAGTGACTTATTATGGGATACTTCACGGCACAAAATTTTTGAGGCAAATATTGTACTTTTTCTATTGTATGTTTTTGTTGAAATACACAACAAAACATACTGTATGATCAAGGTGAATTGGTCTGTTCAGAGATCTGATCCAGAGATTGTCATGTTTTGATACTTTATACAACTGAATGACAGCCAAGTTTATATCTGGTAGGTTTATATCAACAATAATACTGGGATACACTCCATAAAGTTTAGTTGTGGCATTACTCATTTAAATCTTCTCATGTGTTTGACCTGTGTAGGTGAGTTTACCCATGAGATGCAAGTGCGTTTCCGCCAGGAGATGGAGAAAGAGAAGAAGGTAGAGGCGTGGAAGGAAAAGTTTTTTGAAGAGTACCATGGGCAAAAGTAAGAGCCAATCCATTTCATCCATGTCTGAATTTACTGTTCATACAACATTCCTATTAGCTCTTGCCATATTTCATGATGGTTCATTGGAAGTAGGAATATATTTTGAACATGTATGAGGATGGATGGAACATTCATTGCAAAAGTATTAATTGGGAAAATCGCATGTTATAAGCCAGCTATTTCCATCCCCTTGTATGACCTTTATCAGTCATGGTCATTGTGATATGCAGACAAATGTGATTGTTTCCACAATGTACTAAAACATAGTTGATGTGTCTGCAGGTCTGGTCTGACCCAAGAGGAATCTTTGAAGCTTACTATGAGTGAAGCCAGTGAAGTTGCAGCCAGTGTGCTGGACAGTGATGTGGCAGTCGTTGCAACTGGTGCCCCCAAGAGACGCACTGTGGGTCGGAGGAGGAGAGACGGAAGGATGAGGAGACGCACGCGGGCTGACCTGCGTCGCAGGGCCCGCCGGACTCTCTGCAAGGCCCCTCCTCCAGCCCTGCAGACTTCAGAAGCAGCTGAGGCTAGCCCTGCACTGGACATCTCAGCAGCCTCTATTGGCTCTCCCATGTCTGACAACACTGTAGTTCAAGGTGAGGTGGTGCTGCAGGCCGAGTGTGGTGTGGAGCTCCCAGCTGAAAATGCTTCCGTAGAGCCAAAGCCCTCTCCAACTCCAGAGCCGGTCACGGTTCCCACTCCCACTCCCACTCCCACTCCTACTCCTACTCCCACACCAACTCCCAGCCCAAGTCCCAGCCCTGCTTCCACCAGCGCAAATGAAGAGCCCGAAGTTACAGCCCGTCTGCTCCCAGAGGAGGCTGCCCCTGTACTGGCTTCCACCTCCTCCCCCTCCTCCTCCTCCTCCTCTTCTTCTTCGTCTGCCTCCTCACCTGCCTCCTCACCCTCCACACCTTCTGACAGACAGGGGGCTTTTGCTGCAGGCCTGGACTCTTCTTCTTCTTCCTCAGCCTCCTCCAGTGCAGCAGTCGCAGCCGATCCCCTCGATGACACTGCTTCCGTGGTCACCTCTATCACAGGGGGTACTGCCACTAGCAGCCGTGAGAGCAGCCCTTCAGCCAGCCCAGCCAGCACCCCTGTACCTAGCTCCCAGCTCAAGGAGCAGAAGAGAAGGCCAGATGAGACTCAGGCCTTCTCCAGCTTCCCCGAAAAGAGGCCACGGCTTGACGACCGTCAGTCCTTTCGTACCACAATTGACAGTGTCCGTTCGGAGAAGCCGCAGCCGACAACAGAAGAGCCCAAGGTGCCGCCCATCAGGGTAAGACTTTGTTGCTTAAACCTAAGAGCTCCAAAGCTTGTCATCTGTAAACAAAATAATTTGCCTGTTGAGATGTTCTAGTTACAGTTTGACCAACTGCCCTTGTTTCTCTGTCCCAGATTCAGCTGTCCAGAATCAAACCTCCCTGGGTCAAAGGGCACCCCACCTACCAGATCTGCCCCCGCATCGTGCCGCCCAGCGAGGGCTCGCGGCGGTCGGGGACAGGGGGAGCGCGCACCCTGGCAGACATCAAAGCCCGCGCCCAGCAAGCCAGGGCTCAGCGCGAGGCCGCTGCTGCTGTTGCAGCCACTAGCGAAGGGGCAGGGCCGACAGGGGTCAGGCTGCGGCCTGCTGCTGGGCTACCGGATAGCAGCAATGGACGACGAGCGCGAGAGCATCCAGGACCTATCGAGCCCGGAGGAGGAGGAGGAGGAGGAGGAGGAGGAAGTGGAAGAAGGGGAGGTTGTGGGATGGAGGAGCAGGGATCGTCTTCAGGCATTAATTCGTCTGGAACACAACTACAGCTTCTCAGTGTAGACCCCACACCTCAGCCTTCCCCTTCATTGTCCACTACCTCAACCTCCATGTCGTTGGAACCCCCACAGACACCAAGCCCTGCCCTAGAGGAAGCAGCTGAGGGGCCAGATGTTGGAGAGGAAATACAGGCAACAACAGCCAGTGTCCAGAGCTCCTTCAATGGTCTCACAGACAAGGCATCTGATGTACTCTCTCCAGAGCCTGACACTGTATCTGAGTCTTTGGCTAACCAGTCAGCCAGGCAAAGTAAGGTGCCAGACTCTGCTATTGTTGTCTCTGAGAGGGCAGACCAGGGTCGTGAAAAACCCTCGCTGGCCCCAACCTCCATCCCAGATTCCCTTCCCAGGTTTGGGGCTCAGGGTGTGGATGTCATTCAAACGCTGGCCAGCTCCTGTCAGTCAAAAGAGCCGGTAAAAGTGAAGGAGGCTGGACTGGGTGGTGTTATACAACATGGTTCCCACCACGTCGACCCCCAGGAAGTGTTTTCTCACTCACCTACAGAGAAACGACAACCCTCTTCCCAACATGTGGAGTCCTCTGGTGGAGAGAAGGAAGACGAGGCTGGGACCCATAGTGACTCCACAGAAACTGCTTCAGACTGTGAGAATGAGAGCCAAGAGGATGAACAGCAGCCTGACCAGGACTGGTGCCCCCAACTCAATACCAAGAGAAATGGCCAGCTGGTCATCTGCAGCCCTCCTTCTCAGAACCAGCAGCCAGTCATTCAGGCCCATGTGTCCAGCCGCCAAGGTCAGACCGTCATTCAGCCCTGCTTCCCCAATGGCCTGCCTCACCCTCAGCACAGCTGCCTGCCTTCCCAAGAACACCATTCTCTTCACACAGTCCATCCACGTGGGATTCGGGACACCAACATTGTGGTCAAAATGGAGTCCGGAGATGATTGTAGAGTCTCCAGGCAGAGCTCGGCTGAAGATGAGTGTCATGGAGGTTTAAAGCCTGCTGTCACTCACCTGAATGCTGCAGCTGCCTCCAAGAGACTGGCCAGCTCAGCCAGACCTCTGTCCAGTGTGGAGGTCAACAACCCTTTGGTCACTCAGCTACTACAGGGCAGCCTGCCCCTGGAGAAAGTTCTACCCTCACACTCTGCTAACAGGCTGGAGATCAACCGATTGCCAGGACCCCAACCCAGACCTCAAGTGTCACGGACCCCGGGGTCACACAACAGGCCTGAGGTCTCAGCCCAGTCCCCTAGCCCAGAACTCACTGCACCCTCTCAAATCCACAAGAAGTCTCCACCAGGTCGCCCAGTCTCCTGTGTGAGGGAGGCTGCAACCTTACCACAGTATCAGCCCCAGCAGGCCCCCGGGGCTGTCCCGGTGATCACCTCTCTACCCCCTTCTTCATCCTCCTCCAGCTCTTTGACATATAGAAGTAAGTCAGATATTAGCTCTCAGACGACCGTGTCTGCAGTTATCAAAGACTCTCATGGTCCTCAGTCCTCACAGGGCACCACTCCAGACAGGCCCCAGCCATCGCACCGAACCATGCCTAATGGCCCCTCTGCTCCCCATGCAGACCCCTGTCCCACAGAGGTCTTGCCTACTATTAAGATTAACTGGAGGCCCCCACAGTCCCAGCTCTCCCACCTTCACCAGCAGCTGTCTCCTGCACCCACTGTGAAGAATGAAGTTGGTGCACGGCCCTCTTGCCAGGCTCTTGGGAAATCTTCTCCCACCAAACTAATGAGTGTTACCAAAAAAGAGCCTGGGAGCTCTGTGGACAGCTACCTGAGTGGCGGGGCGATGGAGGGACTCCTCAACATGGAGATGACTTTAGCCAGGATGGCAAAGAAGGAGCATGGCAAAGCATCCTACTCCATTGGCTCGCCTTCATCCTCTTCTCCTTCACCTTCCTCGTCTGTGTCCTCCCTTCCCTTCCAGTTGTATGGGAAGCTCCCCAAGCAAGGTGGAGGTGTCGGAGGAGTAAGCTACACAGGCAATGTGTCAGTAATGGACAATGGCGGTTTCTCCAGGAGCATGGCGGACGGTGTTCTCCAGCTGCGGCCCCGCTTGGCTACTGGCCAAACCACCCTCAGCATCCAGGCCTTTACTGACAGTACGGCAGAAGAGGTGGCGCTCAAGTGCTCGTGCCGCCTCAAAGCCATGATCATGTGCCAAGGCTGCGGTGCCTTCTGCCATGATGATTGCATCGGGCCTTCCAAACTATGTGTGTCATGTCTGGTGGTCAGATAGTATGTTGAAGCCCCTGCGCACTGTAGGACTGGTATCTGTACAGTATCAGCCGCAGGACTTCTGGGGAGTGTACAGTAACCTGATTAGGGTAGAACACACACAGGAGGAGCCTGACAGGCAAGATTCGCCTTGTAAAATATAATTGGTCTGTATTTTTTGTTGTTGCAGATTTTCAGATTTTTTAGCTGTACTGATATTATTATTGTTATTATTATTGTTATTATTATTGCTATTATTATTATTGTGAATTTGGGGCATGATTGATTGTAAATTGTGCCTTTTTTGTTTTCTCTCCTCAAAAACATTTACCTCATCTTATCTTGCTCCACCTGTCATCATTTGGTGGCCATCATTGTTTTGGTCCCTTGTTTACTCAACAAACGGGGGCTTATTGTTGTCTCCTTGCGCAAAGAAGTATTTTTTTAACCATTAAAATGAGTAAATGACTTTGTTTCACTGGTTTTGTTTCTGGACACATTTCAGGGTTCCTTAAAATCTCTTCTGTACTTACAGTTTAGTGAAAGGGTTGATTGAGCATTGAGCAGTGATCGGGTCCCTAACATTTTTCTTCTATGATTTTTACAATCATTTTATCAATTACATTTAAGAATATCTTTTTAGTGTTGGTCAGTTGTGTTGGAAATAATAGTACTGTGTTGAAGAAAGTGAGAGAAGTTCAAAATCCTTATATTAGCTTTTGTTTCCATACACGTAGATGCACATTGTATTCCAAATCAAAACATGAAGAAAAATGTATCAAATGTGTTACTACTTTACAGAAAGAGAAGAAAAAGGAATATTAGGCTGTTCAAAAATATAGTAGTGTCTGCATTTTACTTTACACACTCAAACATCTCTATAAAAGCAAGGAATCAGTCCCGTTCTGTGCATCTAAATGACTGTTGTGGATTAATGAGAAAAAACGAGTCTGGACCGAGTCTGTTCGGGTCTGAGGAGATCCGGATACGTGAGGACACCAAAGTGGAATCGGAATCTGTGGATGTTCGTGTGTAGCTAACTGCTAGTCCAACCCCACACGGCCCACTTCCCGAGTTGACGGACGCACCGGCGGGTCCGAAACCAGACTTGGGATAAAAAATGTCCACCACGCTTTTTCGCTAACATTGCTGTCACATTTGATTTGTGTCTGGTGCAGGAAGAAACAGTAAAAACAGGCTTTTGTCACGAAAGTGTCCAAGCAGCAAGTTTGGTTGTTGAGGAACAGGTAGTTGTGAGAGGGACGTAGGCGGATGAATGACAGGCAACGACAGTCGGTGTAGACACAGTGATAGAGACCGCGATATTGAAAGTTGAGAGATTTGTGACAATTAGTGTATTATGTAGTGTTTAGTGTAGCGTGTTTATTGTAGGGTGCCCATATTCTGAATCCCCAAAGAGGACACTATTATGCAAGGCGGAGTCGTGTGTGCGCAAAATTTTGAGAGGTGGTCGGGTCGAGTGTATTGTATGCTCTTCTAACTCAGTTAAACATATTCTGAATTTCCAAAAAGACACTTAACCAGGCCTCTTGGAGATACTGAAAAATACTCACACGAAGTTGCGTTTATCAGAATCAGAATTTTTTTTTAATCATTTTTTATAACCTCCTGATATACAAATAACATATTATACAAGCAACATCTATTAAGAGCAAAATATACATATAAATATAACCATAAATATAAATAATGTGTATGTAAGATCAATATACAGTTAAATGATGTGCAAAAAGTACAAAAAAGAAATGACTGTCCATGTTTGAGTCAGGTTACAGAGGGAGGGGTGTCTGACTTGCTTAGGGAGGCATTATAAAGTTTAATGACCACTGGCAGGAATAATTTCCTGTGGTGCATCTGGGTGAGAGGAGTCCACCACTGAATGTGCTCATCTGCTGGGCCAGTGTGTTGTAAAGAGGGTGTGTGACATTATCCAAGATGGACTGATGCTGTCCAGTTGTGTCCAGGTCCTCCCCCACGACATCACCACCCCTTCTGATCAGTTTGTTCAGTCTGTTGTTATCAGCGACCTTCAGCCCACTGCCCCAGCATGTGACAGCGAAGAAGATCGCACTGGCCACAACAGACTTGTGGAACATCTTAAGCATCATCCGGCAGATGTTAAAAGACCTCAGCCTTCTCAGGAAAAAGAGTCGACTTTGGCCATTTTTGTAGACCGCCTCTGTATTTCTTGTCCAGTCCAGCTTATTATTAAAGTACACCCCTAGATATTTATATTTCTCAGCAGTGTCCACAGGGACACCCTGGATGGAAACAGGGGTCACTTTTGTTTTCGCCCTCCTCAGATCCACTATGAGCTCCTTTGTTTTTGTCACGTTGAGCTGCAGATGATTCTGTTCACTCCCAGTGACAAAGTTACCCACAACAGTCCTGTATTCATTCTCATCACCCTTCTCAATGCAGCCAACTATTGCTGAATCATCAGAAATCTTCTGAAGGAGGCAAGACTGAGTGCAATAGTTGAAGTCAGAGGTGTCAATAGGGTGAAGAGAAAGGGAGAGAGGACAGTCCCCTGTGGGGCCCCAGTGTTGCTGACCACACTGTCAGACACAGTTCTGTAGGCGTACGTACTGTGGTCTGCCCATCAGGTAATCAACAATCCAGGACACGATGGGGGCCTCAACCTGCATGGCAGCCATCTTCTCACCCAGTAGAGCTGGACAGATGAGTGTAGACTCTGTTCAGCAGGTAGATGATGCCGTCTGTAGAGGTGACAGTTGGGGGAGAGGTGAGGTCCTCAGGTTGTGGAGGTCATGCTGCAGAGGAGGGGGGAGGGATGGAGTAGGTGGATGTGAATTGAGGTGGAGGGGGGCAGACAAGGGGTCTGTAAGGAGGAGTAGGGGAGGTAAAGTGGCAGTTGTTGTTGGGCAGCCAGCAGCAGAGTCTTGTGGGAGAGGAGCCGCAGTGTCAAACCTATTGGAAAAATAGGTTCCGTTCATTGGCCCAGTCCACACGGCCCTCCAACCGCATGCTACCAGTCTTCTGGAACCCAGTGAAGGTTCTCATGCCACTCCACACATCCCTCATGTTGTTTCGCTTGAGTTTACTCTCCAGCTTGCTCTTGTGATCGTCTTTAGCCTCCCTGATGTTAAGTTTGAGTGCCCCCTGCACTGTCCTCACCTCATCACGGTTGCCCTCTCTGAACGCCCTCTTCTTCTCATTCAGGATGACCATAATGTCCTTAATGATCCAAGGTTTATTATTAGTGTAACAGGTTACAGTCCGAGCAGGGACATTGAAGTCCACACAGGAGTTTATGTATGTCAGTTACTTCTAAGCAGCCCTGCAGTGCCTCCTCCTCCGACCACTTCCTCACAGTCCTTGTGGTTGTCGGCTCCCTCTTCAGCAGAGGCACACAGCAGGGTTTGAGGTGACCCATGTTGTGATCTGACCTGCCCAGAGGGGGGAGAGAAGAGGAGATGTGTGCATCCATGTTAGCATACATAAGGTCCAGGGTCCTCTTCTCTCTGGTAGGACAGTATTGTATCACGTATTGTTTAAATATCGGCAGAACTGTATCCGTGGTGACGTGGTTAAAGTCTCCTGACATGATGATGAGGGCACTGGGGTGTTTAGTTCGAAGCTTGGAGATGCTGGTGTGTATGGTGCTGCAGGCAGATGTTGGGTTTGCAGAGGGAGGGATGTACAGGACAACAATGAGGACATGTGGGATCTCTCTAGGCAGATGATATGGACGGAGTCCAACGGCAAGCAGTTCAACATCTGGGCTACAGAGCCGTTCTTTAATTGTGATGTGACCAGGATTACACCATCTGCTGTTCACTTGAACGACAATCCCACTGCCTTTCCACTTACTGCTGTCAGTACAATCCCAGTCCCGAAAACACAAAAACTCTGTTAGAACAACCTCGTTAGAGAGGGCAGGACTTCACAGATTAACAGTGAAGAAACAATGACGAACAAAAAGGGGGAAAAAGAAGTTAAAAGTTCAAAAAGGCAAACTCAAAGGCTGGAGCTATGTAACAGGCAGCCTGCAGATTTTCGCGCATGCGCACTAAAAAAATATATACAATATATTCATTCATATAAAGCATTTCTCCAGTCACATACAAATATGGTCTGTAATAGTTCTGTATAAATATTCAGATTTTTAACAAAATACAATAGAGACTTTGCCACGGACACATTCGTCCCAGCTGTGGACAGTTCACTCTGCCTCTCAGTGTTCACGGGTACTTTCTCCGCATTTTGTCTGTAAATGCGTTTCGGCATTTCTCCCTCTTCTCTCGCTCACCGGCGGACAGCGCATGCGTGCGGCGCGTCAGCGGCTGAGCTGAGAACTGAGAGCAGCAGAGATGCGCTGCACGGTTTTATAATGAGTGAATACACGTTCCGGGGTTCGTCGTGGAACTCCGGCCCTCACAGCGTGTTTCCAAACGAACCATCGAACGTGTATGGTAAATACAATGGTCTGTGATGCGAGGATAGAGAACTCCGGACATTTTTTAAATAAACTCCCCCCGGACAGGCCGGACAGCCCCCCAGAGGAGGACATGTCCGGATAAAACAGTTTCTTAGTTTAATGAGTGAAAACAATGAGGAGATGCTGAGTGTGCAGCAGGCAGTGCAGCTCTTCATTCAGCTGGAAGGACCTCAGGCAGACCTGAGCACTGCCTGCATTTAAATGTAAATAGTATTATGTTCTTGGTAACATATTTGTGGTTTTCACAGTAACAAAGTTACTTTTTTCTACTCAGATTGTTTTGTGATTTTAGGTCCATTGTGTTAATACAGTATGTCAAAATAAAAAAACTAACTGTACAGTCACACACGCGAGGTTGTGCTGAAAATAATGACAAGTAAATAGTTTTTAAGGTGAAATATAATGGCAAAATCAAAAATGGTCAAAAATGGCCAATTATACCCTGGAAGATTTCACAACAAACCTAAATATCACACCTGACGTCCCACCTTCAAACACAGCCTCACTGGGCCATCCATGAAAAAGCTGCTTTACCTCCCACTTGTCTATAGGAATACATGCTTCCTACAGGCACTGCACTAGTTTACTGTAAAAACTGAAAAATACTAGAAGATTTAGCTTTCCTGTGAATCACTGAGTTAATATTTGCTTTTATAACCACTGTTTTTGAGAACTGCTTTACATCTGTGTTGCATGGAGTCGACCAACTTCTGGCACCTGTGAAAAGGTATTTCAGCCCAGTGCGATTGGACTGGGCTGAAATACCAGTCTACAACTGTTCTGCATTTCTTGGTTTTGAATCAGAAACAGCATTTTTGATGTCACCCCACAAGTTTTCTACTGGATTATGGTCTGGGGAATGGGCTTGCCACTCCATAACCTTAATATTGTTGGTCTGGAACCAAGCTGCTGCTCTCTTACTGGTGTGTTTAGGGTTTGTCTAGTTAAAACGCACATTTCAAGGGCATTTCATTTTTGGCATCAGGCAAAATGACCTCTTCCAGTATTCTTATGTATTCAAACTGATCCATGATACCTGGCGTGTGATAACTAGGCCTGACTCCGTGGTATGAGAAACATCCCTGGATCATGATGCTTGTGCCACCATGCTTGACTGTCTTCACAGTGTACTGTGGCTTGAATTCAGTGTTTGGGGGGACAGACTGTCTGCAGCCCCTAGACCCAAAGAGAAAAATCTTGCTTTCATCAGTCCACAAAAAGTTGAGCCATTTCTTTTAAGCTATAATTTCCTGCTTTTCTTTCCACTCTTAAGTCAAAGTACACTGTTCTTCTGAACAATGTCAGGAATGACCCCTTTTACTCTGATTTTAAGAGAGAAATGCACTATAACCAGCATGTACAACATTTGCTGCCTTCTTCCTTAAATAAGGGCCACATGTTTGACACCTTTGTTCACAGAAAGAATGACCTCACCAGTTGAAATCCACATTGCTGTCATTATTGCAAAATATGTGTTCTCTACCCCTGCACATGCTGGAGCACCACTACAGTGGAGTGATTGTGTGTAGAAACATCTGTACCAAGTCTGGACTGGATCCTCCAAGGTTAGATGAGATACACTGCAAATACGGTAGGTGGTAATACAGATATGTATTGTAATGCATGGTACAACATCAAGACAAAGGTATTATTTATGAGAAGCTGTGCATATTAGTGGTGGGCTGATCAATCCAAATATCAATAGTATTGATACCAAACTGAGTATTGGTATCGGATCAATTCAAGCGTGATGAAATCGATATTTCTGTTGTAGTTGCTCTTCTATAAGTTCAGCAAATCACTTGAATTTCTTCACAGAGTTTGTGTGAGCGCAGCGCTCCTCTCCACCTCTTCCACTCCGCTCACTCAGGTTCACTTCACAGGTAGCAATTTCTAGAGGTGAAAGTTATTTGTTACTGGTGGTCAGAGATGTAATTTTAGCAGAGTGATTAAACCATTATCATATATTCAGACAGTTGAAATAAATCTTAATTGTTTTAATGGAACTCAAAAATATATGTTTATGTTTAGATATACAGCCTACCTCAAACCTGAAGTATGGATATGGCAGAGTATCACAACCCTTTTGTGTATCTGTTGAAGGAACATTAGTTCCTATTTTGGCCACATGCAGATAGATTATAGATTTAATTATGTTACATATTATTTTCTTCCCCCGCGACCCTACAGAGGATTAAGCGGCGTACATATAATGTACAGATAATGGATGGATGGATGGATGGATTATTTTCTTATTTGGCTAAAATCTTTGTCCTGTGTTTTATTATTATCATAATCATGATCAACTCGTTAAAGGCAAAAGTACAAAATCATTCAATGATCAGTAATTTTCATGTAAAAAGTAAATCAGTATCAGTGTCAGCAGTACTGGCCCTGTAATTACTTGGTAGCAGATCGATACCAAAATTTGCAGTATCGCCCATCCCACATGTCCTTCAACGGCCACCAAGTTAGCTCAGATGTCTATGAACATTCCCACCACATGAATTACTTTCACCACATGCTGTAAGTATTGTTTATATTCTGAGGCTGACAAAGACTGAACGAAATTTGTATGGGAGAGCTAAATGTATATCTTGGGAGAGAGTTTACTCACAGCAACAAACGACATATGGATAAAGGCTATTTTAGTACAAGAACTTGTGTCCATCAGTTCTACATCTTACTATGTAAGTATGAGTCAATACAAATATCCAGTCCACATTTACAGCGGGTTAACCTTTATTTCAAGAGCAACTTAAAGACTAAACAGCCATCATTAACACATAGACAATACAAAATAAATATTCACCATCACTTTGTTCTTCACCAAATAAATAACCAATATATGCAGCTCAATATTCCCAGTGTATTGCAATGTACTCAAAATAGTTTGGGAAAATAAAAAGGAAAATCATATAAACAGAAGCACCAAAAAAAAGATTTTTAGAAAATTATTAAAAAACTTTAGTTACAAAATATTTGCACTTAAAAAGATCCCAGTATTTTTAAATTAATAAGATATATAAAACAATTTATAGTTGATATCTTAAAATATTTCCTCATTGTTAAACAATGGAGAGGAAATTAATCCGTTCTCATGGTTACTGTTTAAAATCTTCTCAGGTAGCATTTTGGAAAACCAAAAAAAAAATGTAAATAGATAATGAATAATAAATAGGCAAACATAAAAAAATAAAACAGCAGACATGAATAAATACGTTGTTATTAAACCAACATTTGCAAAAGAAGAATAGTTACACAGCAATAGTAAGAATGAAGCTACAAACTAGTCCTGGAGGTGCAACACCAATATGCTCATATAGAATACTATTAACATTATTGAGTGGAGGTGGGATATGTTCACTAACTAAGAGATTCTATTTGTCCAGGCTGTATATTGAGCTCCTGACTTTGTTCTGCACTCTCTGTGCCTGTCAGTGGATACCTTGTGATGCCTTTGCTTACAGCAACAGTTTGAGTCCAGTGTGCTACTACACACTCAACACCCACACCCTAATCTGTTCACGATCACACCATCATAAAGCAACATGCAAACAGCAAACAAATGCTGAGAACAGATGACAAAGTTCCAAATGAGAAAAAATAATTGCATACAGTATCTAAAGGGTTTGGAGGGAAAAAAAAAGATTTCTGTTGTCACTGTGATGCCCGCCCTGTGTCCTGCTGTGCGTCACACCTCGATGCCCTTCACCGCCTGGTTGATGGACTCGAGCAGAGCCCGGTTCTCTGGGTTCTGGTAGCAGTCTTTATTGGTAAACATGTGGGTGAGGGTTTCTACATAGCTGTCGAAGTTCTGCTCTGACAACGGCTCCTGCTGAACACACAGAAGATTAGACGTCAGAAAATTCCAAATCCTGTCAGTTAAGTCTTGATTTACCTTTTCTACACAGTTTGCCATAGGAGCTTAAATGTGCTACTAGTGACTGAAATGCCCCAACCCATGGCTTTCCGGAAACTCAGAGAGGACTCCACTGGCGGCTGCTAACAGCTGGTAAATTATGAGTGGTAGCCACATGCACACGTGGGATTTCCATGCTAGTTAAACTGAGTCATACCTGCCAACATTTAGGTTTTGAGACCTGCCAAAAGTAATTGGCCTGTACTGAGAGTGGTTGTGCACATGTCCCTCAGGGTGCGTGTTTCCAGGTTGCATGTTGAAATTGTATGTAGTGTGTGGATTGTGTGTGTGTAGATTATGTTTCATAGACTACCTGGCAAATACACTAACCAGCAGCTACAGTCATGGATGAATAAGAATATTACAGAGTCGACAGTAAACAGTTGATGCACTTTGTTGACGTGCTGCCGTCTATTTGTTTGGAGATAGACAATTTTTGCATATTGCACCTTTAAATCTTCCAATTGGATAATCATTTCAAGGTAGTGCCAAAAAGTGGCAGCATATCACTAGAGTAACAACAGCTGCTCTTTGCGAGTTATCCTTGGCTGTAGCTAGCAACTGTTTAGCAGTGGAGCCAGCAGCCTGAGAGTTTGATCACAGGACCACAGGCTAAGGGGGCTCAGCTGGCTAAACTGGGTGAGGCAGCCTCGGAGAGAACACAGCTCTATAATGAGTCAACACGGCGATTAAGGTCATCTTTGTTCAGCAAAGGACAGAAATTTCAGCAACATCCTTGACATTACTTCAGCACTGTTGTTTCTTCTCACCCTGTTGATGATGTTGGTTCATGTTTTCACGAAAAATTCTGGACAAATCTTGGACATTGCTCCTTTAAATCCAACCTTAAAGGATAATTTAGCAAATATTCAGCCTTAATCTCTCTCCGTCTCATATATCTATTTCAATTTGGGGCATACTGAGGGACAGCGAGCTGCATGTTGATCCTGCTCTGTTGATCATAATTTCTAAACATTATTAATACAATAAAATAATACAGGAAGCAGCCAGGTGGTGGACCCAGAGTTATGCATATTTTTTTCCTGTTGAATTGAGTGTTGTCTGAAATATGGCTAGAATTCATCCCCCCAATTTCCACTGGGTATGTCTCCGCTACCTTGCGGCTCTGATCCGGTTTTGCTCCGCCCTCCGGCAATCTCCACCGATTGCGGTTTGAGACCGCCACGGCGCAGTATGGTAGACAGCTGGCGTCACGAGGCCGAGGAGTTCCCGCGATAATCACATAATCACTTGCGACTGAAGTTATAGATATGTGTTATTAAAAACAACAACATGAAGTGTTCCCTACCGAAGGATCAGCAGAAGAGCTTGTGTTTGACTTTTTTTTTAGTTTTTTTTTTAGATTTGTGTATCTGCTCCATCGGCGTGGCGGAGACGCAGCACAGCGTACCCTCCAATTTCCACTGGATACGTCTCCGCTGCGTTGCATCTCCCACGAAGCAGACAGGAAGTCAAGCGCCGAAATAACAAACAACATCTAGTTACTTTTCAAAATAAAACACTCCAGTGGCTATTGGGGGATAGACTGAACCAACAAACAGCAAACGCACAGCTCAGAGGAAGAGGGCCTTCAATGTTTCTCCTGCATCCAGCAACTTTCATGGTAACCATCGCAAAGGAAATCATGTGGAGGAGGTAGAAACATTTGTGAACAGCCCCAACCTGGACCTTCTGCCGGCCCACAGTTAGGGCTGCATCCTATAACATGTAGGCTGGACGAGCAGGAAAACTCTGATAAATACATTTACCATCAACGATGATTGGGATATCCACATAAAGCATGGTGAATTTCTCCTTTAATCATTTTTGTGCTCTCACCATGGCCGGCAGGTGGATGTTTGCCAGGCTGCGGATCAGGGCCTGACTCAGGCCGGACAGTTCCAGGAACAGGGCCTCATTCCTCTCCTCGATTTGTTTGTTCTCCTCCTCCATGTTCTTCAGGTTCTTCTCCATTGAGGAAATCTGTGGCAGAGACAGTCACAATCCTGAAGCAGCAACACAGTGAGCATCTGCCATTATTCTAATGTAGAAAAGCCATAAACTGGTGAAAGACCGAACTGCCAGAAAGCAGAACAGTTCTGGAGTTAGAAAAATTTAAACGATGGTTACAACTACCCTTCAATAAAATCTGTATAAGTTCAATAGACAAACAATTTAAAAAAACAATATTTGGCACCTGTGGCAACATGATATATCGCTACCTGTTGTGATACAGTATGTTGCAGGATCAATACATCGTCCCTCCCCTTACAGACCAGTAAGGGGAGGGACGATGTATTGATCCTGAGGGACATCTTACACAGACTTTTCTCTGCAGCCATGTATTGCCTCTGCTTAATCTTAAGCCTCCCATCAAATGGCAGTGTCTCCTAAACATCCATAATTTTGAGTGTGTCGTTCTCACCCTGCTGGGAGCAGTGCAGTGATCTGAGCAGCTGAGCTCACCTGAGTGTGCAGATTCATCATGTCAGCCTCCATTTCTGAGTTGGACTCACTCAGCTCATTGATCTCCTTGTTGAGCTGCTTAATGTCCTCGTCGTTGTCCAGAACTGAGAGAGAGCACCAACACACAGCAGAAGAATATCAAGACAACCACCAACCCTACCTACCCTGGCTTTCAAAGTTCCATTACAACCATCACTTATTTTTGTGGGCTTGAATTTGTGTTGTAGCGTCAGCCTATTAAACTGTAGATAACATCACTTCTGGGCTCTTATGTCTGAATCTGTGCATGTTCAGTGTTCAATGTTGCTGTCCCTGACAAACCTGTATTTTTTTTTTTTTTATTTATTTTTTTTTTATATTTCAATGTGTCTATGTGTTAGTTTTAGTAGTTATAGTCTCATTCATGGGACATGCATTTGGGAAAGTACAGCCTCTTACCATCACTGGCTCTGAACTTTGCAGTGATATATTCATCTCCAGGGAACTTGGATCTCTTCTTATTTGCTGATGCTCTGGGACAACCTGACAGACTGAGAGGAGAGGCTGGTGAGAATCAAGAGCTCATGAAGGATAAAAGCTATCACACTGCACAATTTGCTTTCCACTATATAGTGTATGAGTTAATACATTTACAGTATATACAGTGATGGAAAACATGACCACAGTGGAGGGGAAGGTTAATCGGCATGAATCTGCCTTACAGTCTTTGAGATAACACTGGTTTTCTTGTGCTGAAGGCCAGATATTCAGGATACCTGCGGTGTGTCAGGAAGCTGCCATTTGCATGTCCAGAGCCGTCGCAGCCTGGTGTTGGGCAGGTCGGGCCCTCTGTCTTGAAGGCCTTCCAGGAGAAGGGAGTGCCGTTTAAAAGACCTTCCTTCTGCCGGCGTGCTGCCAGTGGACAGCCATAGGCACTGCGGTGGGTGGCATACTTCCCACTGATGTGGCCAAGACTGTCACAGCCAGGAACTGGACACCTAGACACGGGTAGAAAGCACTGTCTGACTGGTTTGACCCTCACTGATAAAGAGTGGAGATGGAGGTGTGAAGAGGCTGGTGCAAGCGAGACACATGTTTACATTTCAGAATATTAATAGAGGGGCAATGACGCTTCCCTTCCTGTGGTCCACCACGGGGCTGTAATTCAGAAAGAAAACATGTATGGTTCTATCACATAACTGCAGCTTTCAATATGGCTAGACTTACTGGGATTTCTTGCTTTTTCAACGTTTTTTCTGTGCTGAGCTGACAGCCAGGCTTGTGTTGGTGTCATATATTGCCATTACGTCACGTAAAATGTAATGGCATTTTACTATCTTTACCATAACTGCAACTTTATTGACTTTAAAAATGATCTTTTTTGTCAAACCTTACATGTTGCTCAATTCAAGTGGTTTCAAATGTATTTGTCTCGTTTCATTGACTAGTGTACTGTTTCTTTCTGAAATTTGGGTTTCTTTATTGTGTTCAAGCACTGATGTGATTACCTGGATCAGTTACCCGCGTGCCTGCCTGCCTGCCAATCTGCCAGCTTTTACCTGACAGTAAGTTATATCATCAATAAATTGCTGGTGTCCTCCATCAGTGTTTGGGTCCCATCCTCATGCCGTTAATGGTGCAATTTCTAGAAATGACCAGAATTTGAAAGTAGCTCCAAAACTATAGGGGGCAGCATAACCACTGCCTGCTGCTCACTCAACTCACCTTGCTGCTCTATGCAGTAGCTACCTTTGGCTGTAGTGACTAGCACTCAATTAACCGTGGAGCTAAGTGGCTTTATAACCTGAATGAAATCTGCCGCACTGCAACCTCAGATAATTACAGGATAAGGATTTGAGGTTTGACAAAAACATGTTATGAAGTCTGGAAGTGATGACATATCTTTTCATTCTGTACATGTTTTACCTCTGGACTGTTTCACACCACTGAATTACTGGAATTGTTTAGATCACATGAGTAAAACAACCACCACTGGAGTCTAAATCAACTTTAATCCTGGTACAGCCATTGGACATTGGCAGTCTACGACTTTATATGCATTGCTTGGTCACTAATGAGCTGATGTTGCTGACCTTAACAGCTCAGAGTCTTCCTTGTCATCCTTAGTGGGAGTTGATTTGACCCCACCCTTCTTGGCTCGTGGGCATCCGGACAGACTGGCAGAGATGAACAGAGAGGATGAATCACAGTATCTGGCTGTACAGAGTAACTGATGGTACAAGCGGCAGAACAGGAGAAGGGCTCCTACCTTCTGTGTGAAGCGTAGTTTCCAGTGATGTGGCCTGACCCGTCACAGCCCGGAGTCGGACACCTGAGACACACACAGACGTTCTGTCACTCTACAGGCTTACATTATAAGCAGACTGCAGGTAGAAGCCAGTTTTCCTCACTAAATATTTAGGGCTCATTGTTTTGGTTTGGATTTTTCAGTATTGGTCTTAATAATGATTGATGTTAACTATTGTATATTAGTGTTAAAAGGAGAGCAGGGACAGAGCTGCAGACTCAGTGAACATGTTGGAGGTGAGAGGCAGGAGAAAGCACACATACTTTAGTTCAGCTGTGTGGGCAGCCATGAGGGTCCGAAGTGATTTATCAGCAAGAGGACAGCCTGACAGACTGGAAGATAGGTTAGAGAGAGAACGTCAGAAAACCAGACTGAGAACAGGATGTCTGAGCATGAGTGGAAGAAAGAGCCAGAAACTAAACTGGACTACAGAGCCAAGAAGTAGAGTAATAGTTGGGCAGGACAAATAATGAATGTGTGTGTGTGTATGTGTGTGTGTGTGTGTGTATGTGTGTTTGTGTGTGTGTGTGTGTGTGTGTGTGTGTGTGTGTGTGTGTGTGTGTGTGTGTGTGTGTGTGCGTGTGTGTGCGTGTGTGTGTGTGTGTGTGTGTGTGTGTGTGTGTGTGGGTGGGTGGGTGGAGTCATCTCAGCCAGAATGATATCAGATGTAAATGAGGTGTAAATCCTCTGGTGGAATTTTTGCGGTTCAAAATTTTGTTTTAAAATCAGGTAAGAAATCCTCAACATTTCTCCTGGTCAGGTGGTACATAAAGTGACCAAAGGTCATGGGTGTACCTGATATTGCCGTGTTAGTGTTGTTCCTAGGAAATAACAATAATATTGCTCCAGGACAATCAATTCAACATACAACACTACGTCTATTCCTAACCTGGAGCTGTCATGGCTGAGTGTGCTTTGTGCAGGATGCCAAAACTACGTTATCTGTAGGCAACAAAAATAATTTGCTAGGTGTAGGCAAGGAAAATACTTGGTAAGGTTTAAACCACTAAAATAATTGGTAAGGTTTAAACCACTAAAATACTTGGTTAGGTTTAGGCAACACAATTGTTGATTAGGTGTAGGCAAAAAAAATCTATATATGGTTGATGCAACAAAAAAGAAGTTTGGTTAAGACAAAAATACTTGGTAAGTTTCTGGCTACAGAAATACTTAAGTTTTGGCTTAGGCAACAATAACAAAAAATGGTTATGTTCAAGCAACCAAAGTACTTAGTTAGGTTTAGGAAAACAAGGTTTGGGTTAAAATAAACCTGTTAACAATGTTGACCATGTCTTTCTCCCATGTGCTCTTTTATCCTGAGTTGCTAAGCTATGACGTTACAAAAAAGTGATTGGTCAGGTTCAATGATGGCCCTGGAGCAAAATTAATTAGGGTTTTCTAGCTACAACACAAACACAGCAATATTATACCGTGCAACAGTCATTTTCCATGTCCAAATGACATGAGGTACTGCAGGGGCCAAATGTAAAAATGATGTGTGTGCAGTATAAAACATGTGTATGCCTGTTCCCACACATAAACTGGTATTTGTAAAGGAAGAATGGGGTGTGATATTGTGCATGCTTCAAACCAGATAGCTGCAGGTAAAATGAAATATATGGGGAGGGACCTTACAGTAAGACATTGTTTATGTTGTTTGCCAGTTTCACTGAGTGTGTTGTTATTTTTCAAGCTACACAGATTTCAGTAAAATGTCAGGTAGAGGTGCATTTATATGCATTTTATATCAATTATTTCTTTTTATCTACATGGCTCTACCATTACTTCCCTGTTAATGATCTCTCCATTTGACCCTGAACAGTAAAGCACTTTGAATAGTCTGTTTCAATATGAGATCTATAGATTCATCGTTAATATTATCCTTTGAAAATGTTATAATGATGAGTAAGTTAATACCACATTGATGATTTACAGGTACACCAAGCGGCACTAGAAATATTTTCAGCCATGCATAATGTTCGCAAGCATTGACAGCTGTTCTGATGCTGTTGGAGAACCTCGCTAATGAGACAGCCAGTTAAACTGCATTGTACTTATTCATTTCCACCTTTTTTCCCCCCCATTCTTTTAGTAGCCAGGGTGGTGCTGTGCAATGACTATTCACTGTGAACATTCTCTGATGTCTGGGAATGAGGCCATGGGTGTACAGTGTGAACAGAAAGAGGCTGAGCAAACAGCCCTGAGGGGCTCCAGTGTTGAGCACTACAGTAGCACAGGTATAAATGCCAAGCCAAACTGTCTGGGGTCTGCTTGAGAGGAACTCCGATATCCAGCTGCAAAGTGTTGTACTCAAGCTCAGAGTGTTAAGTTTTCCAATCAGCTTCATGGGTGAGATTGTGTTGAATGCTGAGCTGAAGTCAACAAACAGCATTGTGATGTAGCAGTTCTCCAGCTGTGTGAAGACTGAGTGGGTGAGTTGAGCTAAGTTATACATTCTCACCACACATCCTTCTTTTATAAATACCAGTTTATGTGTGGAAAGAAGTGTACAATATACATCATTAATAAAGTGGGCCCCTGGACACATGCGTCTGAGCTACTTGCCATGTTAGAGAAACATTAAGGCAGTAAAGGCACTGATGTTACAGTAGCCCTCTGATTAGATGAAGGAGAAGGTGAACGATCTTCATCTTATTATGTTACTTTGACCAATGTCATCTGAACACCTGTATATTAATCTGACAATATTTGGACCAATTGTAAAGAGAACTATAGGGCTTTTCAAACTGTGCTTAGTCCCTGTGCTTGGCACCGGGCTAAGAAAGCATTCACACTGGTACATTCCAATGTGGGCTAATGCCAACTATAGCCTAGGGCTTGCTGGCCCTTATACAGAACAGGGTTAACCCCGACTTTGTGGGGTTATCCCCAAACAATCAAATAAACCCTAAGAGTTACCAGTATGAAACGGGGCTGAAGAGGCTAAGACAACATTCAAAAATGTTAAGCTTAACTTGAAAGCACCTAACACAGGGCTGGTAGTAGTGCAATGTGAATCATACAGCCCTGGACTTTAACAATGTGTGTGTGAAAAGGGGCTGAGGATATGCAGTGTGAAAAGCCCTTATAAAGAAGTTTTTCCAACCATAAAAAACAAACGTATAAGCCAAAGGCTTGTTTGTAGCTGACCTCCATACCGAGAAGACCCATAAGCAGTAGTAATTACACCTACATAACTGCCACCTACATTCAGTAGAATGTGGCAGTAGTGATATTCACCTGGACAGAAATCAAATGCACTGGTGAGGACTAGCCTAATCAAGCACTGTGTTATGCTTATCTAATCTTATCCACAGGCTGGAATCAGGTTTGTTGAGTGTTTCCAGGTGGTAAGACTTTGTAGAGTTTAGTAGACTACTTCCATTGTTTTCACAAACAAAACTTAAAGGTCCAGTTTGTAAGAATTCCCAACTCAAAATCAAATACTGATGCTTTTGGGTGGCAGCTGACCCGACACAATCCCAAAGTGTCAGTATTTGGTGAGTGTAGTGTGAGATAAAAAAAATCAACTTTCTTCAGAAACTGGAACTTGTAAGGAACAGTTCCACCTAAAATTAAAATTTATTCATTATCTACTCACCCACATGCAGACAGAAACAAGTTTCATAGTCCACAAAACATTTCTTCACAGCAAAACAGTGTTGCAGCGGCTGCAAGTGGCTGTAGACTCAAAACATGCCTCCACACAGCTTGTCTGGGTGTAATCCAAGTCTCTGGAAGCCCAATGATCCCAAATTGATTTGAAGAGACATAACTGACATCATCTTTCAGACCAAAACCATCAAGCCATGCTAAGCTAAAGGCATTCACACTGTCTTAAAGGAGAACTTCAGTCGATTTAAACATGCAGCTTCATTGCTCAAGCTATCCTTGACTTGACAGTACCGAAGACGCAAACACATTTGGTCCAACCATTACAAGGCTCCGTGAATGGAGAGTTAGCATTGATAGCTAACAGCATAGGGTCAGAAGCATCTTAACATGCTCCACATCTCACCCCAAAAGTTATCCAACATCAGCAGACACCTTACAACACAGCACTGTAGCATGTATGACTCAAAATGAATAAAACCGTAGTTAAAACAGTGTGTTTGTGCAAGAAGCTATATACCGATTTGTTTACATCCGTGTCTTCCGGTAGCTAGACCAAACTAGAACATCCATCGAGCGTCTTCAGTACTGGCAAGTCAAGGGGAGCTTGAGCAATGAAGCTGCATGTTTAAATCGACTGAAGTTCTCCTTTAAGTAGGTGCATGAGCACAACTACACATCAAGGGTGTAAATTATGTCTTTTCAAATGAATTTGCGACTTGGATTACACTGGGCAAGCTGCACGGAGCCACTTGTTCTCAAACAAGTCCCCAGCTACTTCAGTTGTTTGGGACAATGCTGTAACACTGTTCTGTTGTGAAACTGCATGACTTTTCATCAGAATGGGGGAGAGGAGTTAATGACTCAGTCTGAAACGTATCCTTTCGAGAAGGAGAAATGTGGTAAAATTGACAAATCCCTTTTTCCATAAAAAAAAAAAAAGAAAAAAGATTCCAGTAAGAATCTATGTAAGGAGCATAATTCAAAGTAATATCATACTTCAGCCACAACAAATGACCGTTTCACACCATAGATTTGTGAAGCAAACATACTCTGCTTATCTTGTCCAAAACAGAGTTCAGGTCTTACCTTCGATGTGATGCGTAGTTGCCAGTGATGTGTCCACTTCCATCACAGCCTGGGGTAGGACATCTGGGGACAAAGACATGCACTCTGAGTTCATTGCGTTGGAAAAGGGTGCAATACTGACATTCCTAGCTCTCAGAAGAATCTGAGTTTCTTCATGTTGATTGCTATAAATTGGATACTGAGAATTACATCTCTGTCTGAGAGGTGTTTATCTGTGTTGGCTGACCCACCTGAACTCTACCCAGTCTACCCAGTATCTTGAGTACATCCCTCAAGCACCCATTTTACATTAATGAAAAAACAGATTCGACTCTTCTAAAACAATCATATTTGCAGTTACATGTACTTTTCCACCTATATTCAGTTGAGCTTCACTGAGAGGAATGCTTTCTTTTTCAGGAAGGCTCTTATCACCCTCAGACAGTTAAACACATTTACACTGTTACTTGGAAGCTGCTGAGTAACGGCCATAGTCTGAGCTGACCGCTGAGTAACTCCACCGAAGCCTTAAGCCATTAGGTTCCTTGCTCAAGGGAACCTCAGTAGAGGTAATGAGGGTGGTAATATCTGGGCACACCAGATATTTAGGCCACTACTGCCCACTTTTGTTTTCTGCTTTTGTGTGGCTCAACAATCTTAGGAGATAAGGCCATATCTTCTTCTTCTTCTTCTTCTTCTTCTTCTTCTTCTTCTTCTTCTTCTTCTTCTTCTTCTTCTTCCCATAAGACTAGACACTGATTAGTGCATAGCTGCTGCTCAGTGGTTTAATAACTAATTGCTCCCCTTGTTGTTACTTACTACTAATTGTTTTAAGTTAGTGTGACTAAATTGTTTTCTCAAGCTGCAACTTTAACTTCGTAAAAACCTGTGTGAAAACTGTTTTGTTGATGAATCACAAAAGTTCATTAATTATGTAAATCAGGACAGCTATAGAATTTATAGTGCGGGGGTGAATTAATACAATCTTCAGTTGAATGAAATGAATGGAATGGAGTTGACTTACACAAGAATCTCTTTTTTGTTGTCTTTGGGCTGAAACTTGACTTTGAAGCTGCTCGTGGTGACTTCACCGGGGTACTTCCTGTCCTCCAGGTTTTCCTGGTCCTCTTCCTCACCATCAGATGAGGTGTATGAGGGAGCCATATATTCCACCTAAACAAAGGTTAACCATTGGTTATCTCCACAAAGTGGCAAAATAATTCCACAATAAAGTTTCATTGTGTATGACCCTGGCACTATATTGAGTGTGGACAGTACCTCTTCATGGTCTTCCTCTTTGACTCCACTTGGTTTGGTGAAATCCAATGGCCCCTCCCACTCTGGCTGAGTGTGGCCCTGAGACAAGGTGGCTCCGATGAGTTGAGAGGATGAAGACGAGGAGGATGAAGGCTCTGAAGGCTGCATACCTTCCCTCTTGGTCTTCTTCATGCTGAGATCCAAGGTGCCATTTTCATCTACCTCAATGTCTGACTCCTACAGGGTTCAGATATAAAGTCAGCATAACCGAAGCCACAGAGAAAATGAGAAAACTGATTAGCCAGACTACATGAGTTTCAAAAAGAATGTGTCCGAGTGAAAGCCTGTGTACCTTGGTGCAAGGCTCCCTGGCCTTGGTGCTGAGAGTCTCTGGCCTCTCCCAGCAGCGGGTGGACAGGTTGAGGATGGCCGTTGCTGCCATGTGAGCTGCTTCTGCATCTTGGCTATAGTCATAACTACTAGAGGATGAGGCGCTCTTAGAAAAGCCTCCTGACACACTGTGACTGGGGGAGGAGGCCTTAGGGAATGATTTACCTGCGTGGGAGTGGAGCAGAGGGAATTCAGTGGAAAAAGAATGAGAGATGACTGCTACATATGAAGCCTAACACTACACGAACACAGCATTAGAGCTGAATTTGGCTAACATAGCTGCTGCTGGTAGTTACAGTAATATCAGGTTTGTTTTTGCTAATAGACCAGTGTTTATGTATTGTAGCAAAAGACTCATGTATAATTGTGTGTGCCGTGGCACACAATGCACACACGCTGATCATATACAAAAACAGTCATCTCAGAGTGAGGAGATGCTCTGCACCATGTTAAGCTAGCCTACTAGCACATTTTCATCAAGGTTCAAGGTTCTTTATTTGTCACATACACAGAGTATACAGTACAATGTGCAGTGAAATGTATATTATGGTGTATACATGTAGACTCACTACACTATAAACATCACGCATACAAGGCAAATGGAACAGTGATATGATGATACAGAGCGGTTGCTGTTAGTGAAAAGTGAATAGATGGATAATGTAAATAGTTTGTCTGGATTTTAAAGTGCAGTGAGGCTTTAGGCTGCAGAGGTGTCTTGCTGACATCAGCAGCCTGAACTTATTGTTGGGGTTCGGGGGTGTGTGGGGTCCTTTTTTGTCTTGCTATGTTCCTGCAGTACGTGTTATAGATGTGATGCAGTTGGTAGGCTGGTCCTGGTGATGCGCTCTGCTGAGTCACACTAGTCTCTGTAGTGCTTTATGGTCCCAAACTGAGGACTGTACCAGGTACCAGCTCCCTGACACAGTGTTGTCTATGGTGACAGTGTAGAATGCAATGAGGACTGATGAAGAGACACACTGGGCCTCAAACTGTTCTTTATAAATGAGAACAGAATGCTACATTTTTAAATCCCTATTGGGAAACGAATCATCTGCATTTAAAACTTTCAAACATCCCATACACAAACACAAAGCCACGAGGATGAGGACACACTTGCAGCAGGATGTTTAATCTGATCTTGACTCTGACAGCCCTGTAGTTGCTAGGTTTTTGTGTCATCTCGCCAAGGATTTTTAACTGACGTTTGCTACTTCGCCTCTTTAAACTCTAAACAACCTACCTACTGTCTTACCTATAAAAGCCTTGGTGTGTGCTTATTTGAATCATAACCACAGTCATGTAAGAGTCTGGCAGGTAGAGAAAAGAGTCACTAATTTGTGTATACCAGTGGCGTCATAAGGCCCATGTTAGGGGGGCTGAAGCAGTTCACCGAAGCTGGTTTGAGAAGCACAACAATAATAATAATTTCTCCGTCTTTGTTCACTGTTTGTGAAATGTTGTACTTGCGCTACGTTAGATTACATCCTGTGCATCTCTTGGGGGCTAAGCCTCCCCTGTCCTTAAAACCTAGTGACACCCCTGGTGTATACAAAGGCATTAATTCAATTAATAAACCATGGACATATATATCTAATCTGTGCTCAGACTACAATAATGAATGCAAATAGACTTTGCATTAAACAGACATTTGTCATGTTTTGTTTGCCATTAGGTCATGTTTTGTTTTTTGTTTTTTTGAATCTTTTCGTTCTGTTTTCTGTTTTATTCTTGGTGTCTAACTCTCCTCCTATTACACATTCCCTTCCTGCTCTTGTGTGTCTCCCGTTTCTGTGATCCCCCACAATGAGTTTCACATGTGTCTAATTATTCCCACCTCCCTTGTGTATATATTCCGTGTGCTCTCTGTCTTCTGTGCCAGTTCAGGTTTGCCCTTTGTTGCAAGTGTTCCAGCATTCTCCAAGTGATTTTTATCTCTGCTTTCCTCCTGACTTTGCTTCTGTCTGATCCCTTTGGTACATTTGCTACTCTGACTCATCTCCTGTATACTGAACTATTCTTCGGTAACTGTTGTGCTTATCTTGTGTGACATTCTTGTCGGCATTGACATTATAAAATATATTGATGTTGCTTAATTGGTAGAATCTGGAGAATATCTACATACTGTATTTCCTGACAAAATGAAAATAAACCTCCATAGATCCAAGGAGATAATGTACAATGTCCATGGACATCTAATCAGTCTCCTTCACATGGTTGCTTAACTGTTGTTTTTTAATATGTCTATCATGTGATCTACTACGAAATGGTTCCTTGTCTCTTTTCTAAGGAAATAAAGAAATAACTCCCAGACTCAATCAACCAATCTCTCCGAAATGAGAGTAATATTTCCCTTATCATAAGATAAACTGTATTTCGGTGAAAGAAGCTTTTTCAAGCAATTACCTGCAAAGAAAATATAAAGTTGAATACATATGTTGATGAACGTAGTTAAAATTGTGTTCCACTTCATGTTTTGTGTTGAAGACATGTCAATTTTAGGCTTATGTATCTGAAATCAGCATCTTTTTGCTCCTTATTATAAATTGAGCTATTCCAGTGAAAGTATCCTTTTCCATGAGGTTTCCTACCAATAAACATGAAGGTTAGGATTAGGCTAAGGAGTTTAATTGTTTTTCACTGCGTATTTTGTATCAAAGTCAGAAATGTAATTTATTAGCTTGTTTTTGCACTTTATTGTAGGTTAAGCTGTATTTAAGTCAAATATGATATTTCAAGCAAGTTTCTTGCCAAGAAACATATAAATTGAATAAAAATGATGAGAAACATGTTTTCAAGTTCCACTTTATATTATTTGTCCAAGTCAGTCAAGTCCATTTTGATTTTCTCTCTCTATAAAATCAGCACCTTGTTACCCCTTATTATAAAATAATCTATATTTCAGTGACAGTAGCTCTTAAAGCACGTTTCCTGCTAAGAAGCATGTAAAGTTGGACAAATATGATGGTTTGAATTGAGTGCCACTTCATATTTTGTGTCTATGAAAGTACTGTTAGCTTATATCTCCGATATCTCCCATCTTATAAATTAAGTTATATTCCAGCAAAGCACGCATTTTCAAGCAAAATTCACAATTGTGCATTGTAAAACAAGGCTTGTGTGTCAGAATCAATTACAGAAGTAGAACATGGAGATGACGTGTGTGGGTCTTACATTTGAAGGCTTTGGGTGACGTTTCAGTGCTGCTGGGTGTCTTTGGAATGAGCATACGCTTTCCAAACACCTGGACATCAAAGCTTGCATAGTCAAAAGACACTTTTGAGTATTTCTCCAGCTCCTTGGCCAGGTTAGCTCGAGGCGTGGTGGTCACCGTGTTGGGCCGGTAGCTGCCATACTGAGGGATCTCCAGCTGTTTCACAAAACACATTGGCCTAGAGGACAAGCCATTAGTTATGCATTATCCGTATAGTGGTATGGATATAGTTGTATGTATGCATTCAAAAGCTCAACTGGAAAACAAAACACTTGGCTTGCATGTCTCACCTGAGCACCCTGTCAGAGTTGGTGGAGGGTTCACTGGCTGAAGCTTGTAAATGAACCTGCTTGTCCTGACTTTTATTCAGCTTAGCTGCAGCTGCAATGGGGCAGCCGGACAGACTGACAGGGGGACAGATCCAAACATTTGCATGTTATGGAACACAACTCTAATGAGTAGGTACACAATTAAAGGAACAGTTTGGACAAAAATGAAAATTCAGTAATTATCTCCTCCCCCAACACCCAAGTTTCATAATCAGCAAAACATTTCTGGCGCATCACAGCAAAACAGTGTTGCAGCAGACTTTCCATCAGCATGGGGGGAGGTTAGAATGACTGAATTTTCATTTTTGGAAGAAATTATACTTTAATATGCAGACAAGAAGTGTAAATTGTTGATATAGCTTCTAAAGACAGTTTAAGTAAGTGTAAGTATTGTTAGATGACATTAGCCCCATTTACACTGCCGTTTGGATGTGAGGGTCCTATGACAATTCTTTGCCTCTGCATCTGTGTGAAATTTTGCTCTGGTGCTGATCCGCCTCTGGAGGTAGTCTCAGAGACGCAGTATTGGTGAACCGTACATGTGTGAATGGATAAGCCGGCTGCGTGTACCGTGTCATTCTGACAGTCTGATAACTACACAGGTCCTTCAAAACTAAACTAAACTAAACTAACTAAACTAAATAAAGAGAAATGTTCCACAAAGCAACGTTACATGACCAAACAAGAGTGACGCAGTAACTGTAACTGTAACTGTCTTTGGCAACTTATAAGAGGAAGAAAATACTGCAGTTATGTGTGTCTGTCCTCCTGTCTGTCCTACTGACTCTTCATCACATTTCTGCCCGAAAACAGCGTCTGTCACCAACAAAAAACTTTAATTCACCAAATGTTTGTGTTGAAAAAAAAAAAAAAAAATCATTGCGATGGTCAGTCCTCCAGACCGAGACTTCAGTGAACTTTCCCCCAGAAAACAGCCGCGAGTGACGGAGTCAGACAGCTCTTTACTGATGGTAATTATTTAATTATGTAATTTAGAGCAAAAAAGGTAACTCTGTCACTTTCCAGGATGTTTGGTGGGGCAGGATCTCAATCACTACACATTATAACAGCATTCATATGATTATAAACTGTCTGCAGGTTTAGATTGACAGGGGGACACTGAGGGAAACACTTTGAAAACACGCAGACGTCATAATCATGACGTGTACCATCACACCTCTTTAAGAGCGGCAGTGCTGGCTTTCTGTGTGAATACATACATATACAGCAGCTCGTCTTTAAAGCGAAGATGTTTTACTCTGTGTGAATGACCAACGGCGAAGAATTGGCGAACCACTGCTGTGGCGATAATGCGGCATCTCTGTGTGAAAGGAGCTACTGATACAATCTGGGGTTTCACTGTGTATGTGCAAATATTCTGCCTTAATTATGGGTCATTTCTATGCTGACTATTCCAATAATTGAATCAAAAGAACTCCAAAACTGAATTTAGACCATAATTGAAAACCGAAAAGCTGCCAACCACTGACTATGTACAAGGATTACCTGTGGTCACATGGACAGTAGTTCTTGAATCTGATTGTAATCATTCTGAATAGAGATTCCAACTAAACTGTTTACATGGATGCTAAATAAAGAGATGAATGTGTGTTCACATGTTCCAAAGACTTTAATCAGAATATAACTTTCTTGGCATGTGCAAAGTTTTTCCTTTCACTGTAACTGTATATTTTAGTTATACATTTTGTTCCCCTGCTTAAACTCTGGTCTGCCCTACCATGCCCAACTGTCAGCAGGCCTGTGACTCATGGATGGCCACCCTGTCTTGACGGTTCGTCACCTTGGATGTCCATGGCAGTCAGGGTTTTTGGTGTTATGTTTTTCCCCCTGTCCTGGAGTCACCCTCAGCATCTCTCCACTCAGCCTGCAGCTCCATTCACACATGGCTATTAGAGGTAAATGTTTTCCAGTGTAACTTATTATCAAAGGGTTACACCACTTCTCAATGTAAATTAATTATTCAGATCGTACCAGGTCTCTTCCAGTGGAGACATTTACATGAGACATTTTAAGCCCGACTGGCCAATCATTCTGATTATGAGAGAAATATTAGGGTCCATGCTAACACAGCTATTGATTTCTATTAAATTGTGAAATATGAAATGATGCTCAATATTCAAACTTTCAGCTATTTTGATAAGTCCTAAATTCTTCTGTTTGTATATGCATGCATGCGTGTGTGTTTGTGTCCTTGGGTGTGTCATTAACCTGCGGTGTGTGTTGCGGTTACTGTTGACATGGCCCTGGCCTGTGCAGCCAGGAGTCGGACACTTCAAGACGTTCTCATGCATAGCCAGGACTAAAGACACACAGCAGACACAAACTCGGGTCAGTCTTTTTAGTTTGCTGCAGATGGTTTTACATCACTAGCAGTAGTAAGAAGAGTATATATGAAACACACAGTAGTTGAAAAAGCAATTATGATCACACATTTAGTAGCATTAGTAAAACAGAAGAAAGTAATAGTAGTACTAGTGATAATAATAGCAATAGAAACAATAATAAAAAAATAGAAATGTGTGTATAAGGAGTGTAACAGAAGAATGTATGTCAGATTTGTCTCCTGGTGGTCTCTGGTAATATTAAAGGTAATGTATTGGACACTCACTCTCTGGAGGGATTCTGTCTTTATGAGGACATCCAGATAGACTGCGGTGGTGAGGGTACAGCCCAGTCACATGACCTGTCCCATCACACCCTGGGGTGGGACACTTCACTTCCTTCTTCTCTGTATACAGGAGGGTGTGGATAAGATGGCAGCAATATTGAATTATAGCATATCATATAAATAAAATGTATTTGATTTGATTTGATCAGCAACTTTAAGTATTGATCCACTCAATCATTTCAAGTACCACTCAACTGTGCAATGCATGGCAGCCAGTTTGTGGATTTGGTATTCTGTGTGGAGTTTTCTTGATTATATTGATTATTTTACTACAAAGCCGTGTGAAGAGTCCCTGTGCAGTGAATACCAGCACAAAAAAAGCCTTTCATCAAGACTTCCTCTAAGAACATCCAACCATTGAAAAACCCCACTGAATTCAAAACAGAGAGGGTTTTTCCAGACAATATCGAACAGCAAACGGTCCTGGTTGTCAAGTATAGTTCTACTGGACTTGGAGTTGGTATTCATTTATCTTCTTTTCAAATTCTTGATGCATTTTGCTAACAAGTGTTTCACAAATAATTACATGAACCACTGAATGCACTTCTGAAGAACTTGGTGTTGTGAATGACACCAAATGCACACTGAAAAATATTTTAGGGTTTGTTAAATCTGTAGCTAAATTTACATTGCTGGCTGTCAATTTTAAAATAATGCCAAGAATGCATGACAAATGTGGAATAATTTAAGATTTGTTGAAAAGCAATTGCCAAACCGAATTGCTCCCTATAAAACTTTGAATGATGCCAAAAATTAGTGAAAACTTTTGCATATTTGAAGGTAAGTAAAGTGAAGTAATTTTGGAAAAACTGCTGAACATACAGAACAACAATTGCCTGAAATGCATAAAACTATAATGTGTTGCACTTCACTGCTGAAACCCCTCATGTGGTAGTAGTAGAAGTAGAAGTAGTAGCAATCGTACTTGAAGTAGTGGTAGTGGTACTTGTAGTATTTCTAGTGGTATAAGTAGTAGCAGTGGCCCCAGTAGTATGTGGAGTCATATTAGTATAGTTGTAGTAGAAGCTGTAACAGGGTTAGTAGTATTAGTGTTGGTGATAGTAGTAGTAGTAAAAGCAGAAGTATAATTGTAGTATTTTAAGTATTACCACTACTTTGTCTGCTAACTAAAAAATCTAGGATCAATAAAGTAATTATTATCTATTCTATTCTATTCTATTCTATTCTATTCTATTCTATTCTATTCTATTCTATGACTAACAACTGTCTCATTGGGCCCATTTAATTCCATAGAAAAACACCTCCCTACTCCTGCTTGTCCTGAAAAACCGTACTGGTTATGGCCTAAATAGATCCAGTGAGCATCAGGAGACATGCTACACTCAGAGATGTCCTTCTTATTCCTGCAGTGTGAAAAAGGGAGCTAGCGAGTGATAAAACTTTCACCATCTGCTCGCCAGAAATGTGGGCTCAGAATTAACACTGTTGCTTATGGGGCAGTTGATGGAGTGTGTGTCGCTATAGTGCTTCTACAGCCAAAATTGTAAGTCCTTCATCTAAATGAGACCATCAGCTGAAAGACAACATTTTCCACAGTTCTATATAAAAGCTGAATTCTGTGCATTTTGCCTCCAGGATTCACAACAACCAATAAATACATTTAGTAATGAATAAACGGATAATCAATTCACATTTTAGGAATCAATTAGTGCCTTCCTTTATTTTTAATATTATTTTTAATGCATTTTAATGGCACATTATTTCTATATTCATTAATTCATTTGCAAGTTTCAAATTTTGACCATTTCAGTTGTCCATAATCCACTATGTTATACTGTAGAATAACCAGGATCGCATTTTGAACTGTTGTTGTGTCTATTAGTAGTAACAGTAAGTGTACCTTTGCTGTAGTGTGCGGCGCGGCGGGCTGCAGCAGCAGGCTCACAGTTTTTGCTGGAGGTGCTGTATGGATGGTAGTCTGGGGAGCCCTGCGCCTCCTGACCTCCCTTCACCTCCTCTGCCTTCAGGGCGATGGCCTGCTCCAGAAGCCCCAGGTTCCCCCGAGTCATATCCCAGTTCTCTGAGTCGTCTGTGATTCCTGAGCCCTCTGAAAGACGATCCTGCTCCTCTCCATCCTCCTCTTCCTCTTCCTCCTCCTCTTCCTCCTCCTCATCTTCATCCTCGTCATCATCCTCCTCAGAGCGGACTTCTATAACCACTGTAGTTGAAGAGGCTTTGCTAGAGTCTTGGTCTTCCTCCTCCACCACCTCTCCAGCTTCTTTGCCCTGCCTCTCATCCTCCTCTTCCTCTCTGTCTTCCTCTGGCTCTTCATCATCTTCCTCTTCTTCAGTCATGGGAGTGTTGACCTTTGCTTCCCTGAGTGCGGCTTCAGATCCCTGAGTGCATGGACTCAAAGTGTAAGGAGAAGTAAACTCTTGGTGGACCTCCCTCTCTTCTCCTTCCTCCTCTTCCTCTTCTTCCTCCTCCTCCTCGCCCTCCTCCTCCTCCTCTCGTCCCTCCATCTTACTCTGGTCCTCCATTGATTCTTTGGCCTGATGGTTGTAATCTCCACTGGAGTACTGGTGATCAGAGTTTTCCTGCCCTATCATCTGTCTTTCCACCTCCTTCTCTTCTACAATATTTGCTTGCCTTTCTTGCTGCTCTTCCTCGTCATTTTCTTCTTCTTCTTCTTCAGCTTTCTCATCATCCTCTTCCTTTGTGTCTTTTAGCTCAGTAACCGATGTTTCTTCTTCAGCCTGCTTTGATGCCTGGTCCTTGATCACCAGCTGACCTTCTTCCTCCTCCTTGGTCTCAGTTTCCTCCTGCTTAGGATCATCTGTGAGGATTACTGGCTTCGCCTCCTCACTTTTCTCACTGTCAGTTTCGTTCTCAGCCTCCGAGGTGATGCCTTCATTCTTGCCATCTTTAGCCGCAGGACAAACTGCTGTTTCTGTGACGTCTTTCCTCAGTGAGCAGTCTGCTGTGGATGAAAACATAGATACTTGTCACTGTCATCTCTCCATGGTAACTTAACCTGTGACTGCCCTTTCAGTTGAACCTATCTGCCCTGTTTATCATTATAAAGTGAAACTAAGGCAGTTAACTCTGGCCTGCTGCCACACTCAGGACACACTCTTCTCCCTGCAACATCTATCCAAACCATCCTTTTCATCAGCTGTCAGTCCTCTACTCAGTCTTTTGTTCCTGTATTTTAATGATGTTGTGAAGCATTATTCGATGCTGACTTCCAAAGTGGCAACATTAGTCTTTCAATACAGGCCGGTTTGGTGTGATCCGATGTGTCGCAGGATGATTAACGTGATGAGCCACCTCTCTCTTGTTCTGCTCTCCACACTGCTACTGTGCTGTAATGTCAGTCTTTTAATGGTCATTTCCCTGGTTTGGTTTCACTCACCTTTTATTTCCTCAGGCCTACTTTTTGTTTTGTTTTTCTTCTTCTCTTTGAGGTCTTCTTCTTCCTCCTCCACTTCCTCCTCACTGTCTGCAGTGAAACCTTCATCTGCCGGCTGTTTGACAGGCTGGTTCCTCCTCTTGGGAGCAGACTGGTTCTCCTCAGCCTCAGCCTCCTCCAGCTTCCTTTTCTTTACAATCGGGCATCCCAGCACACTAGTGAAAGCCAAATGGGTATGGTAGTGACTGCTAACAACCAACATGCTAACATTTAACAGCAGAATCGACACCTTGTTGTTGTTCTGTCCAATCCTTTTACAGTGTTAGATGAAAGTGATGTTGTGGTGTCTACACACTACTAGCAGGACTTTATACTTAAAGGATTGTCATATTCTTAACATTTATTTGATACAAGGAAATGGAGAATCAATATGTCTGACACAGGAAATAAACAAATAGATAACATTATAATGGTGTAACTCCAGGCGGTCTTTGTGTCATATAATCAGAACATGCAGGTGTCACACTGCGGTGAGGGACGTCCTGTCTTGGGTTTTTGTCTTGTGAATTTCATGTTTTATTTTGAAAAGTAACTCTCCTCTTGTTTCAGGTCACTTGCCCTTCCTCTTGTGTCCCTGGTCTGACGTCATCCCTAATCCTTGATTGTTTTCACCTGTGTTCCCCTCCCCCATGTGTATAAAGTCTTTGTCTTCCCCTGTCTGCGTCGCTGAAGTATTTCGTCGTTTGTCGTATACGGAAGCCTTGTCCACAGTCTTGCCTTGTAATCCAGTTGAGTATTGCCAAGTTTTATTTTCTGATATTGTTCTCTTTGGTTGATTGATTTTTGTTTTCTAAAGTTTCTGGTTAGAGTTTGATTTTCAGTTTAGGTGTTTGATAGCCTTTTATTTCCTCCGTGTGGAGCGCCTTTTGTTGTACCTTTTTGTATTATTCAGAATAGGAATTTTCATAGCCTGTGTGCTGACCTCTTCGGAGAGATTTCGTTTTCCCTTAAAGTTTTATAGCCTGGAAATTTAGATCAGTGTAGATTCCTCCTTCGGCAGCGTTTTCCGTTCTATATGTTTTATGTCTTGTTTGTCTTGTCTGTTTGCCATAGTGTCTCATAGTGTTTGATTTGTCAATTCATACTGAAGAGCTGCAATTCAGCAAAATAAAACCTGACCTTACATCTGCTATTCCGCATCTGAGTCCTCTCTCATTGTCTGAGCCTGACAGCAGGTGATTCTCAAGGATTTGACAAAATGAGTGTTCAGTTATGCACCGTATCATTTTTATATCCAGCATTGTCTTCATGGAAATTTTGATTGTTGCTTTAGTTTGCAAACAACATAACAAGTATTATCAAATATTTTGCTTGATTACTTGATACATATACTTGTATATAATATGTAATTGTTGGCTATAAAGAATTGTTTACCAGCCATGACAGTGTAGCTGGCATTGGCTTCATCTTGTGAGTGTGTGTGGGTGTGTTTCTGACACAGGCTACTTTTGAGGACAAATTTCACACCGAAGATCACTTAATTTGGGATGGCTTGTCCAATTAGGGACAACAATTGTTTTTCCAAAAGCACTTTATCTGCTTGGGGGTGAGAGCCACAGGGCAGTAGAATTTAGACTAGACACATCAGACTTTTTACGATACAGGAATAATGATGGCTGTCTATAAGCAGGAGTGAAGTCTCCTGTGAGAGTGAGATGTTAAAGTCTGAACCGCTGGTCCAGATAATATACTTGGCCAGGTATTAAAACCATGTGTCTTATTTATATTCATGCAGGATTAGTCTCACATTCGTTGTGCTTAGCCACTCCTCTAGAGGACAAAAACTGACACAAATCAATATCTGTGTGTGTGTGTGTGTGTGTGTGTGTGTGTGTGTGTGTGTGTGTGTGTGTGTGCGTGTGTCATCATGGTAAAATGTGATCTTGGAGATGCCTTTCACAGTTTCATACCGCAGGAGCAGTTTGAAGTACTTTTGACAGGTTTTGTAAACCCAGTGGCGTCACAATGATGCATGATACAGTAATGACACTTAACGTCGTTGAGATCAAAATGAAGGAGTTAGGACAAGGTCACTGGATGTAGGAGGGAGGAAGCACAGAACTTTATGTCCCTGGCCCACACTGGTGGATCACTGAAGGTCAGTTTTAGTCATTCCTGTCCACTCAAGACATGAGGTCAAACTAATGAAGCATGTGCTGGGATCACACCAGCTGCGATTCCATATCTGTAGGTATGGTGCACTTGTGTCATATCATGTGTTCCATTGCATCATACACACAGATTTTCCATTTTGGCTGCTGTGATCCCATTACAGGTTCGTCTCTCTTGTGTTAGCATTATAGAATAGAACTGAACTGAAATTCTATTTATTTTGTATGTACATCTGCATATTTGTTCTGCACATGTATATGTTAGCTTGATATTTTAATGTCCTCATATGCCATCACATACACGTATGTATACACACATAATATGGTGTAATTTTGGCCTGGGACTGTTTTTCACCATTTGGGGCAGTGAAGTCTTTTTTTTTTATAGACCAAATCAGAAATTCCATTGGCTGTAAAGGGCTTTACAGTGTGTATAACATACAACACCTTCTATCCTCAGGGATAACATAATGCTCCACCACACAGCACTAGTTTATACACTGCAGAGTACTTTTCGAAGCAGTAAGGCAAGTGAAAACATCCCCGGTTGAACAAGAGGACCAAAAAAAAAAAAAGTTGTCCAAATAATAATAATTCATGTAAATGTTTGTACTATAAGTTTCTTTATTCTCTCTTTTGAGTCTGTGTTCTCTCTGTAGGTGACATAGCATGAAGCTTTTGATATGTGTTCATGCTCAATGACTAACTAACTTTTGTGTTCAACATTTGAAGAAATACATTATCGTGACATTATATACATAATCCTACCTTCTGTGTCGTGAGTATCTTCCACTGACATGGCCTTTGCCATCACATCCTGGGGTGGGACAGCTGCTACTGGCACACAGCAAATACACGTCATATACACACAAAGACACGCTTCAAACACTATGGAAGTCAGCTGTTACAAAGCCTAGAATTGCTTACCTTAATTCCTGCTTCATCTCTTGTCCCACGACTTCGGATAAAACTGAGAGCAAAGGGGCAGGAGGATCATTAAACGCAGAAATAGTCACATGAGTTCTCTTGGTATGAAAAGACCATAATACTACTAATTTGAGAATAATGTTCATGCTGCGTATCAAAAGTCTTGTCAGCATGGCTGGATTATGAACCAGGCAAAGAGCACAACTGCTCTGGGGCCAAAGACCTCCAGGGACCCAAAGAGACAATTAATGTGCCAAAATGCCAGTTTGTAACGTAAGACACTCAAAGAAACAATAACAACCAAAATTAATAAACTTGTGCTTGCACTTTTAGAGGGGACACATGTTTTCTTAATTTCAATGTATACTAACCATCAAAAGTTACAATTCACCTGTTATATTGATATTTTTCCTTCAATAATGCCTAATAATGAATTACTGCATTTTGTTTTCAATATTCTGGCAACCTGTTTTTCTTTGGGCGGTCTGCAGTTTCCTCTGAGGTTATCTTTCACAGGTTTAACTCAGACTTGTCAGTTCACAGTGTGATAAGTTGATATTTCCACATCCTATAGAATGCCACAGGACTGAGTCCTTAAACCCCAAAATAAGTTCATGTTTATGTACTTCAGCTCATCGCAGTCGATGGTCTTTTTGAATGTGTACTCAGTTGAATGCCTGAAATAAGGTCTGTGGTTAACAAAGCTCAAGAGAATTTTTTGTTTTGCTCTACAACATAACATACATCAGTATGGTCATTAAACGTCATCACACGTCTACTCACTAGTCCATCTTTACAGGCCCATATAAGCAAAGTATTCCAACTCTAACTTTACAACTTGTATACTGCTCAGGTCATGGTAAAGTCTGTACAGTATGTAGGAAGCTCGTGATGGTGAAATTGTGATGTATTTTTAATCTATAGCCTACATTAGCTTTTTATTCCTGGTGATTGCAATTATGCCTCAGAGATCATAAAAGTGGTGTTCATTTGTGAAGATTATCTTGCTGAACAAAACATTTTGTAAAATAGACTTATGCATTCCACTGAATTTCAGAAGTAAGCCAAAATACCTCAACATCCCATAAGGTTTTTGTCAAGGGAACCAGGGCCATGATAACTTACAGGTAGGCTTCCAAAAATATGTCATCCCTACTTGCACTCTCTTTTACTAGTGCTTACCCTGGAACTGTCTGTTCCTATCTTAATGTTTTAAAATGAGCATTTTTTTTTTTTAGATTTGTATTTTTCCTAACTGGAAAATGGAGGAAAAAGAGAGAGGATGAAATAGAACAAAGGGCTCCAGGATGGAGTCAAACCCAAGCTGTAAGGGATCAGTACTTGGGTGCACAGTCTCAAGATAAGTTTTTTCTTTATAAAAATATTAATTGAAAACGGAAAAGGTGATATCTTTGGTTCTGCTCAGATCATTCATTTTGAAGTGTCCATAATGACTTCAGCAGTTTTATAGGAGTGCAATGATAGACCAGGGGACGACCTTTCAAAACCTGCCACCAAGGTACAGTACTTTACCAGTTTATCAGATTTAATGCAGCTTTACTCAGAATTCAGTTTGAATCATCATGAAGCTAAACAATTTACAAGACTCTTGTTTAATTCACATTGTTTAAGCATTTAAATGTAGTTTTTCTGAATGGAATGCAATTTCATTGATTCAATTTGTTTAATCAATTTACTGACATCCATCTCCCTATAAAAGCAAGGAATCTCTGTTTGTGTGTCTGTGTATGTGTGGGTCAAATATCTCTGCAGATCAGGATCTGACTGATCTGAGAGTTTCAACATGGCTGCTGCGTGGTTCAAGGGTGTGCAACGTCGCATTTGTTTGGACTACAATGATACCGTTAATAAATTATTTCATAAATGCTTTACGAATTCCGCTAGCATTGTCAACCATAGCCACCATAGTCACATGCGCACCAGAGCCAATCACTGCAGAGCTCACTTCCACGACATACCTTAAGAAACAAGCGGATTTATACCTGCAGTGGTGCGAGCGGCGGTTCGGTCCTGGTCTGTGCATCTAAACTGACTGTTGTGGATTAATGAGACTAAACGAGTCCAGCCCGGGTCTGTTCCGGTCCGAGGAGATCCTGATACGCGAGGACAACAAAGTGGAATCGGAACCTGTGGATGTTTGTGTGTAGCTAGCTGCTAGCCCACCCCCGCGGCCCACCTGCCAAGTTGACAGACCAGACACACCGGCAAGTACAAAACCGGACATAGGGTAAATAATGTCTGCCACGCTTTTTTGCGAATATTGCCGTCACGTTTGCTTTGTGTCTGGTGCAGGAAGAAATGGTAAAAACGGGCTTTTGTCACAAAAGTGTCTGCAAGCAGCAAGTTTGGTTGCTGAGGAACTAGGGAAGTTGTGTGAAGGATGCCAGCGGTGATACAGACCGCGACAGAGATGGCGAGTTTTGAGAGTTGCGAGATTTGTGACATATAGTGTGTTTGGAGTGTATAGTTAGTATGTTATATAGTGTTTAGTGTAGTGTGTTTAGTGTGTAGTGTAGTCGTTTTTTGGTTTCAGCACAATATATTCACGAGGTCCTCCCACACTGTGTGTGTGTGTGTGTGTGTGTGTGTGTGTGTGTGTGTGTGTGTGTGTGTGTCTATACTGACCCCGGATACCTTTGGAGCGGGTTCGTGTTCGTGTCTCTGTAGTGTCTTGGCTCATCTGAAAAAAAAGAAAGATATAAGCAAGATGAAGAGAAGTGATGAAGCACAGCACAGCACAGACAGGCAGGCAGGAGGGCAGGTAAACAGACAGATAGATAGATAGATAGATAGATAGATAGATAGATAGATAGATAGATAGATAGATAGATAGATAGATAGATAGATAGATAGATACTTTGATGCTTGTCCTCTCTGGTTGATTGTCTTAACTCTCATCCACTGTTGCCTCAGTGTCCGACCTCTGAACTCATTCTCTGTTGGATGAAACACACCAGAGCAACCCAGTTCCTGTGAGATAGTGATGAAAAATAATTACTTTACAGATGATGGCCAGTTTACTTGTCATTATCAAAATGATGAAGTTTGCAAATAAGTTGTATTATGATCTCTGTCAAGTCTGAAAAAAATAACCCTGATGATCTCATAGTGACATCATCAGGGTTACCATGACATTACATCATAGGAAAAAGCCTTCATAACAAGCTGGTGGTGTGGAGTTTGAAATACATTATGTGGGCAGTCAGGCAGGTAGGGTCTAACAAAAAGATACTCGAGCTGCATGATGGGAAATGTAGAATCCAGAATTTTGTGGGCTTGACCCATGCTAGCAACCAAAGATCTGCCTCTGCTAATTCAGAACACAGCTTTCCAAGAGGCACATTTTTCCAAAGATATAAGACAAGGCCCAGGGCCCACTGCACCAGTATAAGGTCTGATGGTCGCGCCAGGGATTTCATCCAGGTACCTGACAGCAGTGGGGGTACTGATGGCTTTGACATGGAGGTCTATGCATCCCTCCGAGGATATGCCTCCCCAAACCATCACTACTGCCAAACACTACACCATCCGGCAAGCCATCAGGAGCATGACCAGACATTGTCTGGAGTGCACACAGGGGGCCATACAGATTACGTCATTTTGTTTTCAACAAATTATACAATGTACATCAGTTAAGATTTTCAACTTTTGGTCAGTCAAGATTTAATGTGTGCTAAGTGCAAGATTTGAGCAGTGTGTATGTATACACACACACACACACACACACACACACACACACAAATATATATATATATATATATATATATATTGAAAAACAATATGCATCCAGGCTTGGAATTACAGTAAAAGTAAAGTAAGTAACAAACTTTTAGTCTTGGGTTTGAATATGTCAGTGTAAGCGTCTCATAGTTCTACTCAAGCAGCACTGTATCTCTTCAAGTAGTTTGGCTTTCTTAGTAAAAGAACATTATATCAAATAAAATCTTTAATTCAAAAGGTTTTTCTTCTTGTTCCGTCATCAGACAGCAACTTACAGTATGTAACTAATTTGAGTGACAAAAATATAAAAAGGGGGCTTGGCTCATCTCGGCTTTGGTCTCGCTATGATGCATTGCACCACACAGCTGCAGAATCTATATGACATGGACACAGAGTGTGTCTCATGAAATTGTATTAGTTAGAATAGTCTAATCTAGAATTTAATATCATAATAAAATATACAAATAGAAATATAATAATAAAGATAATAAGGCATGTAGAAGTCCCTATAATAAGGTTATTAACATTAATAAGACCATACAAGTGTTAATATTAGAGTAACAGTGATAATATTGATAGATTAAAAGACATTTATAAGCACTTGTAACAAAACTTAGTTACTTAATAGTTTATTGACAGCTAAATATTGTTAATAAAAGCCTTATGAGCGTCTTATGATTAAGTATAATAGCATTATAAACACATTTACTGAGTTTAACTGACTTACATAATATGTCATTTTTGCAAAAAGCATTGTTAACTGTTCATAAGTGCATAATTACATATGTATTCATCTTGATGAAGCAACAACAAAGGTTATTAAAGGTTTAACAGTGACATAATAGGTAAGTTACTTTATAAATGTGTATGCTGTTATAAACTCATTAGACTATTAAGCAGTCAAACATTGAATGCGATTCTCATAAGAGCTTATAAATATCGAATAATCTAACAATAAACGTCTTTACTATGATATTATGAATACGTATATAGTCTTATAATGTTATAGTATATATACGTATATTATAAGGACTTACTACGTAATAACTAACGCCTATTTTTGATTAAAGATTTTCAAAACTGAAAAGAAAGGGGGGAAAAAAATCCAGACATGATGTCGACATGTATCACGTGAATATATGACATTTGAGAACACAAAGGTATGTCCTCACAGTGTGACAGCAGCCTGCTTGGGGATCTTCGAACAGGCTCACGGGCCAGAAATAGGTTTGAAGTGACTCAGTGCCTGCTGGCAGGCCCTGACATCACGGACACTCAGCTGACATCAGTTTAAATGTGTAACGTTGCTGATTTCTACATTCAGCCTAGCAGAAGATATTACACACGCACACTACGAATGCGAATATCAAGCCGACAGAGCGATCGGCCCGTTGTGCTCTGACAGCAGTGATGTAGGCCGAGCTGCTAACGAGGACGAGGCCTTTCTGCTCTCCTCTGCTGGCACGCTGACAAACACAGCACATACAAAGGCCGCCGGTCTTCAGCAGTTGACACTTCCACACAGACTGTATCGACACTGTGCCGCCATTGTAGCGGCCGGAAATAGCGACAATAATAGTGGCTTTTAAAGCCTGACCGTCCGCACATTATTGGTACGAGCCGAAAGGATTCTCCACGAAAAGAAACCGTCGGAAGCACACTGACATCCACTGTGGAGGAGCCTACATATCGCGTATCACATCCTCCCTGCTGTGTAAAATCCACCGTAGGGCCTTCAGCGAGAGCACCGAAAATACCGACAACTGCTCTTTGTCAGAGAGACATAAAGCCTTACCTTACTGCCCTCCCCTCCCCCTCCGCACCGACATCTCCGGGCTGGCAGATAGATTCTGTTCACTGTATCACACAACCACAATACAGCACCAGAAGGAAGTGGCATGGACTGAATCAGTGTGACAGCATCCTCAGACTGAGCCCAGGTCCCCTGAGCTGTTCAGCACCCCGGACAGATCCAGCCGAATCTTCAGCACCATGGACAGAAGCCCCGCTGCACTGCCTCCTGCAGGAGGACAGGAGAGCTGCAGCCGGCCGCAGCTCACGGACGGGCCGCCCCGCTTGGACTGGTCTGCCCCTCGGCCTGGTCCGCGGGCTGCGAGAGGCAAACACGGTGTCAATATTTAAAGAGCCATCGAGCAGCTGGTGGATGGGACATGGAGGAGGAGAATTAGGAAGGATCTGACCAAACACGCTCCAATCAGTAAAACCCCCAGTGACATAAAACTAGCTGAGTTATAATTGTAGCTCATAGCAGCATTAGGCTTTTTAGTATTGCTATCACTGGTAGTGGACCATACTATTTACAGACTGTTCGCTTAATCAGTCAAATGCCACTCTCTACAGTATTTGTCATCCTCAGCCACTCATCTCTGGGAAAAAAAGTCCTCAGCCAGTAGAGTTCATTACTGTCCTCAAGATCAGCCAATCAGAGAGCACAGCTTTGTTTCTGTGTCCCAGATCAACCAATGAGAACGACAGACAGCTGCATAGTGTTAAACAGTTCATTGTTCACTTTCATGTTATTAACAATTTTTAAAATATGAAGAGGAACCGTCCTTAAGCAACATATACTGTGCATTCATTTTATTGTTATTTATTTTATTTTGTGTGTCCATGTGAAAGAAACTCAGATTTGGCTTTATTAACCAGGTCTGCACATACAGCTATTTGACAGTGCTTTCAGTGTACTACACAGAAACAGACATACTGATAAAGATAATGATAAGAATAATAAAGAATAAACATTGTGAATGTTCAGGACACACTGTAGACAATAACATGTGAAAAGATATTACTGTGTACAGTCTATCACAACTATCTCGGCTGACGCTGTAAAATTATACTCCATTAATTGGTTTACAAATCAACTGCTGTGAAGTTGTGACAGTATAAACACTGCAAAGAAAAAAATAATAATACTGGACAAACAAAGTGTGCATGGATTACATATCAGGTATATATATATGGTAGATTAATTACATTCAACATTCCAGATTTACATAGATGACTTATTGACAAGTCATGTACACCAAACTAGCATTACAAAACATACAGTAATACAGCAATACAAGACACACAGTAAATCAACAGTAAAAACATGCAGTAATATAGCAATATATAAGTAAATCAGCAGTACAAAATGCATACAAAAAATTAGCATTATAGAAAATATTAGAAATATTTCACTGAAAACAGCTAGGAATATCAGGCAGCCACTGGTGCTTCTGTCCAGCTGGTGGCAGCAATGCACTAAGAACCTAGTTATTTAACCACCAATAAAGAAGAGGAGCTGCTAAACTCCTCCTCCAAACAGCTACCATCCAATCGCAGTTTAGTAACTGTCACTAGGTATGGCAGGCCTATGAAGCGCTTCGCTTCTCTACGTGTTGATGCTGTTTACATCAGACTCAAAGAAGGGCAATACTCAGGAGTATATTTCTCAGGAATTAGGAAGGGATTATACTTCAATCTGCTAAAGGGTCTTTGGCGGTTACACAAAAAACCGTCTGAAAACCCTCAGCGAACATTTATTAGAGGTACCAGATAAAAAACCTTTAGAGAGCTACCATGGAATGTTTTCTAAAGGTTCATTTAAGGTTAGACTAATTAACCTTCTGAGAACCCCCAGTTCTCTAAAGGTTCCTTTGGGCATTTCCCGAGGGTCACATAGCTGGGAGTGGGCTGATATACACTCAATTTCGATATAGTTTCATGTTGTCTCAGAGATTACCATATCCCCATACAGTGGATAGTATTAGTATTATGTTGTTATCAGTATTATATTATTGTAATGTTGTCTAAAGAATATAGTTTACCTTTACATAACCTTTAGGTTCAGTTACACATCCTGCTATGAGTTTAATGGCAATAAGATACAAAACAATAATTAAAGTTCAGATTATTTAGGAATTAAGTATGATCTTATCTATTTAAAAAAAAATAAATCAAGATTTGTATTTCTTTGAAAATGACAAGGTTTCTGGTAGTTTAACTAAATGTAGGTGTTTCATTAACTTTGATGGTAAGTTTAGTCAAGGCAAGAAACTGTACTTATGCAGTATGTAAGAGTCACTTGTTAGATGCGCTATAACCATGTATCACTAGCAGGACGTGCCAAAGCCCCCTGCTGGTGCATCACATCAGTGTATCTAAATATACTCTGCTTGGAACAATAATATTTGTTTGTTATGGATTAAGTGTTGCAAAAAACTTTAACTTACCATTTCCCAGAGCCCTGCTTGTCAAACAATCAGTCTTGGTCTAATTTGGTGTTATACTGCGATCATTAAGTGTTCCCTTATTTTTTTTGAGCAGTGTTTATTTAAAAGTATGTAAACTGATTCAATGACTAATTCATATTTGCTTAAATAGCTATGTAAATAAAATCACGGTAAACTGAATTGCAAAGCACCAAAATAAAATAGCTCTTCCCAATTGAAATGTCCACAGAAAAGATCAATATACATACATATACATATTTACACACATTGGGACACCATAGGGTCAAGGCACTGAAGGCAGGCAGGAACAATTCTGGTAACTTTACCTTACTTCATACTGTATTTAACGATGTGGCCTTCTCTCTTCGAAATAACCCAGCCACTAACTATCCACCCGTTCATGAAATGATACCGTTCGCCCCCGAGGAGAACGAATACCAGGACTTTTATTGTGAAAGGGAAACGGAAAGTGCCTGTGTGCGCGCAGCAGTCAGAGGCTATGTGAGCGGGCTAAAAGTTTGCCGTCTTGGTTTAGGCAAGGTTAAGACAACACAGCCGAGTGTCATTTCATTGTCTTTATAAGTGTATGGGCAGCTTATAACCCTCGGCTACAATAGTTGTGAACACCTGAAAGTCGTTTTTGGTCTCGTCTGCGACCCAGCCAGCCCGCGAACCAGATTTGGGAGTTCTGTTCCTTCAACTTCCGTCACGTTCGTCCCTGACGTCAGCGCTGCGGCTGCAGCTGGATCATGGATTTAATATAGAAAATCATGTGCTGGAGATAAAGACTGGTGCACCTCCGGGTGGCTTCAAGAGAAGGAGAAACCGTAGAAGGAGAGAGAACTGACCAAAGGTATAATGTTAACTTTTCAGCTATCCAGACTTCTATCCGGTCTGGACCCGCCTTCCTCTCTTCCACAGCTTAGGTTAGCTTCCTAGCTCCACTTTGTCTACAGTTACTAACTAACTGGAAAACACGCCGTTCTCTTAAAACAACAGTTGAACTAGTAACGATCCAGATGAATTAGCTTAAGTGGTAACTAGCTGAAGTGGTGACGCCCAATCGTCACTGATTGACTGCAAGTTGATTTGCAGGAATAACTTTAGGCCTGAATGTAGCACAGTTTGAGAATGAAGATGGGCTCTGTGGAGAAAAAGCTCTTGCCAAGTCATGTAAGAAGAGATGTTACATGCCGAACAGGCTCTGAGTCTGGATCCAGCTTCTCCAATAACTTTACTTTGTTAACCAGGTATCTTTGGCTTTTGGACTACTGGCCGAACAAAACAAGACATTCCCTTGGAATTGAAAATGTCTGTCGTTTGTCGCTGGGCAATATATGATATGATATGATATATGATCTTGTTGCATGTGATGATATGTTATACGTGTTGCCTTGTACTGGTTTTAAGGCAGCATTACAGTAAAGTTGTGTAATTTTCTGAACTTAGCAGTTCACTTCTGCTTTACTGGATTTACACTTGTCTTTAACGCTACCCACTTACTCATTATTTCCACATTTATGTGTTTATACAAATATCATTGTGTCAATATTAAGTAAAATACTGTCATCCATGTTGTTGCAACATCACAATTGAAGTGTTTGGTCAGCAGTATTGTGATATTGTAATATTGCAATATTATTAATAGCCCAGGTCACCCAGCACTTGGTGCCTGCCAGCCTAATCTAAAGGACAGTAACTGAACTAACAATCAACAGGGATGTTTTATACATCGATGTATAAATGATATGAATTCAATACTGCCATAAAGCTTGTTTGTCCCTGTGATATTAATTCATTTCGTTCTTTTCACAATATGATTAAAGTTTGAATATGTTTCTATAGTTTTTCTGTGTGTTGGCTGCAGCAGGATGGACATGTCCAGCAGGTTAGCAGTGTGGCAGGAGCTGGCTGAGAGCTGTGGTCTCACTACAGTCCAGCAGGGCGTAGAGCATGTCTGGAGGCTGCTGCTGCTTTGCCTGATCTGCAGACTTTGCTTCAGACTGGGTGAGCTGTCAGTCATTATCTACTTACTCTCATAGAGATGAAAAATAAAGCAAAGTTTTGTACATTTCTGGAGCTTCACAGCAAAACAATGTTGCAGCATTCTCCTAAACAACTGAAGTAGATGAGGACTTGTTTTTACAAGGAAAAACAGAAAAATAATGAAATGGCTCCATTGCCCAGCATAATACAAAAGTCTTCAGGAGATCAGAGAACCAAAATTGATTTGAAAAATGAAGCTAAAATCTGTTCCACACCATGTCTGGAGTGGACATATGGGCTTGACCGCACGTTGAGGGTGTGACTGAATATTATTTTTTGGGTGAACTTTTTCTGTAAACCTGGGTAGAAACAACTGAAAATTCAACCAATATTGATGTAATGAACATATGTCAGTCAGATTTAAGTTTTATTAGAGAGCCAGGGGCCATTGCAGTGAAAATAATTCAATTAAATGTTTTGGTGCTTGTGTCCTTAGGAGGTGTGTCCACTGTGAAGCATGTCACGTCAGTGTTGACTGGAATGTACGGCCTCTTTCTGTTCTTTGAGCTACACATGCTGTGGGTGCTGTTGCTCAGTGTGCTCTGTTACCTCGTTCTGCTCCTCAGCCGACACTCCAGCAGCAGTGGCCTCTTCCTTTCGGTGTTCATCCTCATCTACCTCCTCACTGGGTGAGAAAACACAGCAAAAGCCATATACTAACCTGGAAACTAAAATGAATTATTGCAGCTTTCCAAAGAAAACGGGAAAAAGCAGTTGTCTTGAGACAGTGTGCCACTTGTAACGTGGCGATGGTTACATGCATTTTCCACACAAAGAAACACATTTTAAAAATGTCAAAGAGAGCTTAATTGCTCTGCCTTGAAGATGCCTCCACACGAGGCTCATTTGGCAATCTATGTGTCTGACTATGCTTGTATGATCTGTCAGTGTTTCTTGTGTGCCCTCTGATAGAACCGTGAGTGGGAGGCTAACAGATGCCAAACCCGCCATGTGGTTTCGATGAGTGTTGGCTTGAAAACCAAAAATGTTAACATAAAAGGAACAGTTTACCCAAAAATAAAAATTCAGTCATTATCTACTCAGATACATGCAGATGGAAAGTCAGTTAAATTTTTCTAGTTGACAGCAAAACAGCTTTGAAAATCTAGAACAACTACTGAAGGAGTCTATGGAGGCCCCTAGATCCCAGATAGTTTTGAAAATATGCTATTTACTACAGGCGTAGAAATTTCTCGATTACAAGATGCAGTGTGGAAGATTCAGAGCATAATCGAGAGTCTGCAGCTTGTTTTGATTGTTTTTTGTCTGGCCTCATGTCAGAGGGAGGCAGAGATCGCCTGCGAGTGATAAAACCAACTCGCCTAGTATCATAAAAACAGGCATCTCACAACACATTTGTGATTTTATGAACTTACTGGGAAGCACAAAGTGGATGAGACCCACACATTGTGTCCTCTGCCTCGAAACAGTTGCTATTCAAGTTAGCCATTTTCACCTGAAGCTAACATCTGCCATACATAATAACAGTTACAGCAAGCCAAGTTCAAATCTGCAACGTGAAAACCATATAATTGTAGATTACAACAAATGTGTACAGCACTGCAGATGGATGAATCTCTTGTTTTTGTAATGTTTATTTATTGAAAAGATACATCTATTTTCTATTTTCTGCTGTAGTCTGATTGTTAGAAGGACCCTCTGAATAAAGAGGGGATTCAAACTGTGATAGTATACTGTGAAGTAGCCATATGCAGTGATATAGATCATTGAGGAACACCTAATGACTGTGTTCACCACAGTCATTAGGTTTGAATCCGAAGTGCTCCTACACTGTAGCTGTCGCGTTTGGCTTTGTTTTTATTCCGTCAAATCTCAACTAGGGTTGCCTCTGGCTTGCTACTCCTCACGGGGCTCTCATACTGCACTCTGTGTTAAGTCAGGGGCAGGACCCGCCTCCCCACACAGAGAGTGACTGACAGGAGGGTTCACGTGAGAGACACGAGGAAAACAAACAAGCATGCAATTGGAAATTATCAAGGCTGGCAAAATTATCAAGCTCATTTTTATTTATCGTACGATTAATTGACTTATTGATTATCTTGACAGGCCTAGCTGTAGGTTCTTGCCTTTTTTATGTATAAGTGTTATTACAGCAGATTGGATGCTTTCTGGCATCATACTCCTCTCCAATGCATCCCAAAATACTATAATTAATCTTGGTGCTATCATTTCAGAGAACTCTAAAAATCAGTTAAATTTTTTTTTTTAACATTTGTTTATTAAGTTTTTTGTCATTTAACAAACAATTCAAAACAGCACAACAAGGTGTTGAGTTTTACTCTGCGGGCCATGAAGCTTCCTGCTGCTTCCCTATGCCCATAGTACCTCTGCCTTCACAGGAATAGTGCAGATTTTTTTTCTGCAGTATTGACTTCAACTCAAATCTGAGTTTGTTGAATTGTGAAAGAACCACAGGGTTTGGTGGGGATGTATGCATTATCTCAAAGTCTTTAATTTCTATCTCCAATTCAAACAGGCATTTGATCGCTTGTTTTTTTAAGCACAGCAAAGCATGTAAACCAGGCAATCGAGGAGATGCTGAAAGTGTGTGAAATGGACAAGCAGCGGGTCCATGTAATTTAACGTGACAACATAAGGAATATGGAAAAAAGCAATGGATGATATGGAGCTACCAAGTGTCATGCACACACTTCAGCTGGCTGTACACGAGGGTCTGCTGTCACAGTGCAGCATCACAGACTCACCTTCAACAAAATAAAAAACCTATTAAGGTACAGCTTGGATGCAGGTACTTTTTTCTTAATGCAGCTTTATTATCCCTGAAAATATTAGTTAAGGCTGAGTATTTGATCAAGACAGTATCGGCAGAGACTAAATATTAAAGGACTCGGATCGGGGTACAAAAAAACCAGACTGGGATATCTCTAGGTGTAATGATGTGATTTATTATTGTTAATCAAAATTTGTTAAATGATTTCACAGGCAACATCTCCACTTCCTTGTGTGTTTTTACAATTTCGTCATTCCTCAATTTCCTATTTCCTTCTATTTTCACAAAAAATTCTGCAGACCTTTCTGGTTCTGGTGTAGAATTCAAGTAACAGTATTTTTCTACCTCTTTATTTCAGAGAGTTGCATTTGATTGACATGGTGACCTGGCACAAAATAAGAGGTAAATATTTCACATTTGGTCTGAGAATACCATCATGTAAGTACTTGACTTTAAACTTGTTATCTAAAATACTGCTGTCAGGGCATATGTTTTTTTTTGTTTGTTTTTGTTTTTTTTTTGGCCTTTTCTGGCTTTATTGACAGTATAGCTGTAGAGTGTGACAAGAAACTGGGTAAGAGAGGGGGAGTGACACACAGCAAAGGGACCCGGGTCGGGAGTCGAACCCGGGTCCGCTGCAGAGCCTCGGCACATGGGTCCTTATGTGCCATTAATTCACCTTGGCAAAATGAAAAAGAAACTGTTGGGGTCTGTGCCTGTGTTTTTACCCATTTGGGTCCTTTTCAGGCATATGTTTCAACCAGTCCTTGCTGTGACCAAGGCCGGTTCTAATCAAAATGTAATTTATGTAGTCCTAGTTATTGTTAGGGTTGGGGTTAGACATGACTTGGTTATGGCTCAGATTAGTTCTAGGGATGGGGTGAGGTGGTCTCGTCAAAGGCCGGGACTTATGTACATTTGCCTGGAGTTGTGCTGAGGGTTGCAACCCCCCAACCAATGCTGGAAATGTGGCAGGTGAGATATCCAGACTCCTATGGTCTGACCATGAGCCAGAAACACAAAAAGAACATCATGAGACATGTAGGTCAGAGTGCTTGGGGTTCTGGGATCCCCTCCCATGAAATGCTTAGCATGCCAGTATCCACACCCACATTAAATACATGTCATTTTTTATGCCCCAGATAAGGTTAGGGGTAAGGTTTGTGTTGAGTTGAGGGTGGGGGTTGGGCTACGGGTGGGCCAGTGAATGATGCCATCATCCATTGCTGGTTGACTGACAGCCGACTACTAATCCCTGACCAACATAACATCGTGATTCAAAAGGGTTAGAGCACCAGAGAGCACAATTAAGTGCTGTGTCCCCTCAGAGTTGCCATAGGGCAAGAGATGTTGTTGTTGTTTTTGTTGTTGTTGTTTGTGATGTGTGTTGAGAGGAGATGAAAAGACGTATGTTGCTGCTCAGTGCACTAACATTACGTCTCCGTGTGCCATTTATTATTTTCTTATTATACCAACAAAGTTAAGTGAACCCTGTATGCTCCATTAAATTTGTGAAAGCCGTGTTTGCTGTTTCTCTGTTATACTGTTTTTACACACACTTTTCTTAGCTTATTGGCTTCTCAGCCAACGTTGTTTTATGCATATGAGGCTGAACAAAGCTAAGTTGTAGACATGCGGGGCGGAGGGTGCTTTTAAACCTTGCACAGGGATAGCCCAATCCACACTGCCCTTAGAGAGTTGGGATCCTACGCCAATTCTCTGCACCCTCCTCTGTGTGAAAGTCTCAGATGTGGCGAAATTTGGGTGTGGCTCTGATCCACCTCTGGAGGTAGTATCAGAGGCACAGCATCAGCGGACAGTACATGTGTGAATGAATAAGCCGGTGGCACGTATCAAGGGCGTGTCAGTCTGACAGTCTGTTAATTGCACAGGTCCCTCACTCAACTAAATACAGAGAAATGTTCCACCAAGCAACGTTACAGGACCAAACAGCAGTAACGTCGTAACTGTAACTGTCTTTGGCAATTTAAATGAGGAAAAAAATACTACAGCTGTACATGGAGAAGCATCCGTCCTCCCACCCGACTCCTCGTAACTCACCAAATGTTCACTGTGACGGTCAGCCATCCAGACTTCAGTGAACTTTACCCCAGAAAACAGCCTCCCTCCCCACGAGTGACAGAGTCAGACAGCATCCAGTTTATTGATGGCTATTATTTGATTATGTAATTTAGAGAACAAAACGTAACTTTGTCATTTTGGACTTTGCAGGATTTTTGGAGTGTCAGGATCTCAACCACAACACATAACAGCATCCATATGATTGTAAACAGTCAGCAGGTACATGTTCAGATCAACAAGAGCACACCTGGGACGTCATCATCATGACGTACACTGTCACGCCTCTTTAGGAGCCACAGTGCCGGCTTTCTGTGTGAATTATAGAGCAGTTTGTCCTTACGCTGGAGCTACTGAGGGCTACTGAGGGAACACGCTGCTGCTTATTCGGCAGACAACACCAGGCATGAATTAGTTGTGGTGTTAAGGTTATGATTAAGGGTGGGCTTAGCTGTCCACAATGAATGGAGGTAAGTGTCCTAACAAGGTGTGCGTGTGTGTGTATCTGTGTGTGCTAGGCTCTCAGATGGTGGTGGCCATGAAGGCAATCTCTTTGGCCTTTGACCTGGACAGAGGAACTGTTGGCACTCTGCCTTCCCCAGCCGAGTTCCTGGGTTATGTTCTGTTTGTGGGCACTGTTGTCTTTGGACCTTGGATCAGCTTCACCAGTTATAACAATACTGTTGAAGGCAGAAAACTGGTGAGTAATTTGATTTTTGTTCTTAGTCTGTTAGCCTGATAGGATTCAACCCAGTCACCAGAATACATTTTATGAACGTATGTTTTTGCAAACCACAGGTACGTTTTTCTATTGATCTATTAACTATTGATCTGGTTAGGTTTAGGTACGAAAACACTTAGTTAAGGTGAGGATTATATGATTATAAACTGTCCGGGTTTAGATTGACGGGGGTACACCAGGGGAAAAACAACAACAACAACACATTTAATTTTTATAGCACCTCTCAGGATACCCAAGGACACTTAACAAAATAGAACAAACAAAACAAAGAATAAATGGATGAATAAAGAATACATGTGCCTGATGAGTGCAGCATCTGGGACTGTGTGTAGGGTTGGAGGAGGTCAGACAGATATTGGTGGGAGAGGGAATGGAGAGATTTATCGGTCAGGAGGAAAATTTTGTAGGTGATGCGTGAATTAACTGAGAGCCAGTGAAGGCGGATGAGAGTGGGGGTGATGTGTTGCCAGGGCGTGGTTCGGGTGAGGACCCTGGCAGCACAGTTCTGCACATACTGGAGCCTATCCAGGGTTTTGGAAGGGAGCCCGGACAGGACTCCATTGCAGTAGTCCAGGCGGGAGGTGATGAAGGCATGGATGAGGGTTTCAGCCACAGGTTCAGAGAGGGAGGGCCGGAGTCTGGAGATGTTTTTTCAGATGGTAAAAAGCTGATTTTGGAATGGATTTTATGTGTGATTGGAAAGATAGTGTGGAATCGAGGATGACACCCAGGTTGCGGACTTCCATGGATGGGGAGATAGTGCAGCCATCCACGTTAAGGAGAAGATCTCCAACCTTCTAGAGCAGCGCCTTGAAGGCCACAACCATGAGCTCTCTTTTATTGGTGTTTAATTTGAGTAGATTTGATGTCATCCAGAGTTTTAAATCATGTAGGCAGTTGACGAGTGACTGTGGGGGTAGCTGGATGGATGGTTTGGTGCAGAGATATCATTGAGTATCTAAGCGCAAGAATGGAAGTTAAGACCATGTTTGCGAATTATCTGACCAAGGGGAAGCATGTGGATAGTGAAGAGGAGGGGTCCAAGCACAGAGCCTTGAGGCTCGCCCTGGTTGATTGGAGCTGGGTGGAACTGGAGTCTCCAATGGTGACAAACTGGATCCAGGAGAGTGCTGTACCGGTGAAACCAAGGTAGTCAGATGGGCGGGTGAGGAGTATGGTGTGGGAGATTGTGTCGAAGGCTGCAGAGAGATACAGGAGGATCAGAATACTGATGTGGCCAGAATCTGCAGCGATGAGAAGGTCGTTGGTGATCTTGATGAGGGCAGTTTCTGTGCTATGGTGTGCCCTGAAGCCAGACTGAAGGGGTTCATAGAGCTCATGGTTGGACATGTGCTGCTGGAGTTGGGCGGCAACTGTTCTTTCCAGGAAAGGAAGGTTGGAGATTGGCCAGCAGCCAGAGAGAAGGCTGCACACTCAAATGAGGCGACAATCAGCACTGGAAGTTGTTTAACCAGGATGTCGGCTGGATGTATGACTGCCAGCCCACCACCATGGCCCTTAGAGCGGGGCTTCTGGATGTAAACATAGCCTGGGGGAGTGGCTTGATTTAGACTTAAGAAGTCTTGCTGATGCTGCCATGTCTCAGTTAGGCAGTGAAAGTCAATTTTCCTGTCTGTGATGATGTCATGGATGTTTAGTCCTTTGTTGTTTAGAGAACGTGGATTTAGCAGCGTGAAAGCTGCAGTGGTGTTCTCAGATGCTGATGCAGTGGATGTGGAGGAAACGGCACCATTCACACAAGCCAAGGGTCTTAGATAGCTCAGTGTGCGCACCTGTGGTTGGTTTAGATGACGTTGAGCCAGTGCAATGGAGTACCTGTCAGTCAGCATGAAGGGAATAGCAGCACCGCTGTCAGCGCTGCAGGGAAAAGCATTGTCCATCATAAACTCGCGTTTGGAGGCCCTGTGGATATAGCGGGGCGACGAAGGAGACCAAGACATTTAATCCTGGCAGTGGAGTTTGGGGAGAAGTTACAGCAAAGGTCCAGGAGCTCCAGCGCTGAGTATTTAAAGACCCCATCACAGACGTCATCATCATGATGTGTACCGTCACGCCTCTTCAGGGGCCGCAGCTCAGCTTTCTGTGTGAATTATACAGTGATTCATCTTTAAGGCAGAGATGCTTCCCTCTGTGTGAATGACCAATGGCGGATGATTGGCGAACCACCGCTGTGGCAATAATGTGGCTTCTCTGTGTGAAAAGGGCTACTATGGCAGTGAAGAGTGGCTCTGAAGGAGAAGTAAAACCCAGGTCATCATAAAAGGTCAGCAGAAGGTCATGGGTGAAACTACAGATCACAATCCCCAGTACTGCAAGCAAGCAAGCCAAACTGCTCCTCAGTTACATGTTACATGGTGTCTGTGGCGGGACTGTTAACTCATAAGCATACATAACAATTAATTGCATCAGACTGCAGAGCGGAAAATCTGTCCCTTGTCCCTCCAGCCTATTCATTCTACGCTCAACCTAGAATGGATTTCATCTATAGCTGGGTACCGAACTTAGTACTTTTAAGGTTATCGTTGGTGCTTCCGAAGACCGATACACATTAAATCCATCAATGCCAAATTGATTTCATGATGTCACGATCTCAACCTTCGAAATCAAAGGTTAGTATCTGTTGAAAAAAATCCATATTGTGCATCCATAGTAAAAATGTCTGTCTTGTTAAAAACACCTCCAGACAGAACAAATTTCTATACATGATTGAATTAAGACACATTTTGAAGAAATGTCAGTAGAGTAAATAAGGCATAAAAAATGTGCATGTATCCCTGTTTTACAGAAACATTAAATGCAAACATGTCATTCGTGTGACAGGGCAGTTCATATATAGAATTGTGGTGGTAATGAGCTGATTTGTTCCTCAGAGCTGGTCGTGGCTGTGTAGTTCCTCCCTCAGCCTTGTAAAGAGTCAGATCTGTCTGCTGGTCTCCACGTGCATCGCCCCTTACCTCTTCCCTTTGTTCATCCCCATCTACGGAAACACTTTCACACAAAAGTAAGGCACATTTTCATCCCCCTGTTACTTTAATATTTACCTATTGGTAGTTCTGCCAATACATTTTTCAAAATAAGTTGGTTTGAGAACCTACTGTCTGTCTTTCTTTCCTGCTTCCAAGAAACATTTGAAAAAGGTAAGGGTTGTTTTCAGGGTTATAATAAGTAGATTTTTTCCCACAGGCTGCCATGAGTCTACTGTAGTTTATTTAGATTAACAAATGCACATGGGAGTTTTTAATGCATCATCTTGTTGACAAACTGCAATTCTCCTCTCATCATCACTTGATGCTGGGACAAAGCATTTGGCCATCGATCCAAAGGCAGGAGTTAATGTGTCAGTAACAACATTTAACAGTCTCAACTGAAGATCCAATTACTATCTTTGTATAGGTGCAGGTGTAAGCAGATAGTTGTTATTTGCCTTATAAATGCAAAACCACTGGTATGTCCTAACTTCAACTCAAAGGAGGTCACAGAGGTCCTCTTTTGAAAAGGTCAAGTTTGAGGAATTGAGGAATAAAACAAAGATAAGATGTGTCTCTGAAGTTTATGCACTGATGTTTCCAGGTGGCTGCGTGCGTATGAGATTGCAGTTTCCTTCCACTTCAGTAACTACTTTGTTGGTCACCTCAGTGAAGGCACCTGCATGTTGGCTGGAGCAGGCTTCACTGAAGAGAAAGAAAACATCAGATGGTAAGTTCAGCTGGAGCTGAGCAGCTGTGAATAAAATGCTTGTTTCATGGTAATAATATATGATACTGAGTTTTATTGAGATAGCACTTTTCCATCTACAGCAGAAAAATCCTGTATTTTTTCGTATTGCAATATATATCGCAGGGTTAAAATATTGTGCAGCCCTAAACATTGTACTCAGTGGTATATCCAAAATATTATAAAAAGCAGGTTGTTTTGTTGTGTAGCACAATTCAGACACAAGGCAAGTCAAAGTGCTTTACAGGGGCATACACATTATGCTAAAGACATTAAAGATTGCATTTATAATACATTACAAACAAGAAGGAAGACATCAAGAAACATAACATTAAAACAAGTTAAGAAATAAGAAAGTAAACCAAAAGAGAATAGGTTTAAAAGAGACAAGAGAAAGTCGAAAGTCAACGTGTGGTTCAAAGGCTTGACAGGAAGGTCTTCAGTGAAGAGATCTGAGAACTGGAGAGATGTGATCTACTTCTTGAGGTGTCTGATGGATTTTTTTAGAGTCCTGTAAAGACGCTGTTACAGTAGTCAAATCTGCTGAAGATGAATGCATGGACGAGTTTTTCCAAATCATGCAGAAACATAAGTCCTTTAATCCTTTATATTCTTCAGGTGATAGTAGGCTGACTTTGTAATTGTCTTAGGGTGGCTGCTGAAATTCAGGGCTGAGTCCATGATTAAACCAAGGTTTCTGGCTTGGTTTGTAGTTGTCAACATTACAGATTGAAGCTGAGCCGAGACAGTTAGTCGTTCTTACATAACAATTAGTCATTCTTTGCATAACCATGGTAACGTATTTTGTTGTTTTCCATTATCTGAGCTAGAGGAAGCATGTAAATGTTGAATTACACATCTCCGCTCAGATGTGTAATTACCTGTAGACACAAAGTAGTCTCCACTATTTAGACAGAATTTAGGTGTCATCATATTTTTCGGAAACGGGTGAATCCCTAATCCTATTCCCCAGAACTGGTGTGTTTATTGTGCAGGGATTTAAGTGTGGTGAAGCCTCTCAGTGTCGAAATGCCTCGCTCCATGGTCCTGGTGGTGACGTCCTGGAACATCCCCATGTCCCGATGGCTGAAAAAATGTAAGTCCAAGCCTCCACTGTGTTAAAAATGCCAACATTACTGAACACTGCTGCAGAACAACAAACCCCACAGAATAAAAAGTATGTTTGCTGATTGACTGAGTAGCTTCATAGAAAATAAAATTGGGAATCTGTGGCACATCCTCTGCAAACAATTAAAAAAATACACTGGCCACAGAAACAGCGCTTTGGTAGAACACTTAGTTCTGCTTGAAGTGTGTTTCTGTTTCCTTGCCAATGTCAGAAAGTGTTGCGACACTTTGATGATTTTGTTAGTAGGCTCACCAACCCAGGCATTAGTTAGGTCTGTTGCTTAGCACAAAATTACTTTTCAATCCAGGTTGTTTCAGCAGAGGGGATTTATGAGAATCAAACTGACCACCTTCTTCTAATATGAAAAAGGTCCATTGTTTTGTACTTATAATGTTCATCATTCTAATTTTAGAACTTTATCATTCTAATTTTATTTTTTGTGCAATATATATTGCAGATCTACTGGTGTTTAACTACCTACCTAGTAGACAAACTGTGTAAAGCATTTACCCATTTAGTACACCAAAAACACTGACAGTGTGTATTTACAGGTTTTATTGAAAGTAACATTAATAATTTCATTTACATGTTGTCTGTGTGTTTACTTTGTCCTCCATGTTCCTCAGATGTCTTTAAAAGTGCCATGAAACTGGGGACCTTTGCAGCCATCCTGGTGACATATATGTCCAGCGCCTTACTGCATGTTAGTAAGATAATGCACACTTTTATCCAGAGCACTTTACACTGTTGTTGGACTTTTTAATATAAAGTATACCATAACCATATAAGAAAAGATCTGAGGCACTCAAGAGGGTAATGATTAAAACGCCTTTATTAGTGCATGGCTAGTCTAATAAAAACATGCCAACACGTTTAAGTTTAATGACAGAAAAAAAGGTCAAGGATATGGCAAAGGGAAATCTGCACTACAATTTAACATCATTAGTTCAAAAATCAAAAAACATACATAATATATACATTCATGTAATAACTTTTGAGCTTGGTAGAAGACTGAGAAATTACTTATTTCTCTCTCTAAAGGACCTGTGTAAGAGACAACAGAACTATCAGTTCTAAGAGAAAACAATTACAAAAATGCAGTACTGCAATTTTTGATATACCACCATACCGGTGTATTTGATTACACAATGTTCTGAGGAGGCGAGAATATGGGCCATGGGTGTATAATTAAGTAAATCTATGAAGTGTTGCCACATTTCTTCTGATGCATATGTTGTACGTCACTGTTCACGGCCAACTTTGTGCTTCATGTCGCATCATGTTTATGCCTATGCCAGTGGCGGCTTTTTGGGAAAGAAGGAATATTAAACCTCCCTTTAAGATAGACAGGGCGGCAGATTGCAGCCTTTACCTTGCAGCAAATTTGTCACCTTTTCTATCTAAAAGGGCCTAGTGATTCCTCCCTCAACCAATAGAAAATGCTGTGAATACCTGATTATGCATGAAAAAAAAACTGTTATATACTGTGAAATCGTTAGAATTTTGAAAAATTCTGTGATATACATTGTTGGTCATACTGCTCAGCACTAAGAGAAATCCAGTTCGCCATTCAAACCTGGGTAATATGTAGCTTTCAATGTATAAATCCAAAATGACTCTCTTTGCAGGAGTGTTTTTAGCCTGTCTCCACCCCTGACTGAGTTTTCAATATGCTCTATCTCTGATATCTTTAAAGAATTACAACTGCCGTGATTTACATCTTTATAATGAACAGCCATGGGATATTGGGGATTGCCAGTTCTTATTGCATACTTATGCTCAGCCAATCTTACCTTCAATTTACGCTTTGTTCTCCCAAGTTAGAAATGACCACACGGACATTCAAGTTTATAAACAATGTATGAGGTATTACAATTGATAAATTGATAAATGATTTGTATTGCGGTCAGTTGATTTTCTAGAAATGGAGGTGTGTAAATCTCCATTGACATCTTTAGAGATTTTTAGGTCTAGAATGTTTATTTCAGATGAAGAAAACTCAAGACTGAGATTCAAATTTCTATTAGTATTATTCAAATATGAATGAAACTGAAAGAGTTCTGTTTCTGAACCTTACCACAAGAAGATAATATCATCGATATACCTGCCCCACCATATAATTTTATTCAAATAAATATTAAGGTCTGAGTACACAAATGTTCCTTCCCATGCTCCCATAAACACATTAGAGTAATTAGATGCAAATCAGGCTCCCATTGCTGTACTTTTTTTCCGTTTAAAGAATTGATTCTGAAACAGAAACGCATTGTTATGTAGAGTCCATTCTCCTACTATAACCTTGTAGTTTTTTTGTTTTTCTTTGCACATCTACAGTCATCACAGATTGGGGACACATGATAAGCATATAATCTCCTGTCATCCATTTGTGACCGTAATATTTCACTGATAGAAAAGAGTCTGAATATTAAGGTTTAACATGCATATTTCTTTAGTTCAGTGGTTCTCAACCCTTTTTTTGGCCAGCTCCACCCTTTCCATTATCCAGGTCCATTACTGCCACCATCAAATACATTGTAGGCTAATTGTCCTCACTGACTGTTGATGATACATCTGTTTATGATCATGATTAATATGATAATTATATGTTTTCCTATTATTGGTATCATTTATGATATAGAATGTATTCTATTTATTAAGTGTCATGATATTGATTGTGTGTAGGATATCTTGTAACAGTCTCCCTCAATTATTAACTCAAAGGAAATGTACAAATGCAAATTTTACGGGAACGGGTGGACTTGATAAGTGCAAACGGACACTGCCGGCTGAACGAAAAATATGATTAAACCACCGAAAATAAGCAGCAAATCTCTCCGTTACACCTGTGATATTCTTGGAGTAAATGAGATAGAAACGAAAACAAACAGATGGTTAGGTTTATAACCATGTATTAACAGAAAACAAATGAAATTACCTCTGACCCGGATGCATACACCAAACAAAGGAAGTGAGGCACACTCCAATACAAACAACAAACATTTGGCAAAAAACTCCAATAACCCTGAATATCCCCACAGTTCAAACGTTCTAATCCCAGTGTAAAGTGTCCATGAAAGAATTAATCCTGAAAGAAAAGTATCATAATAAAACTACCTTTGACAGGTGGAAAAGTGATGGGCCGCTGTAAGTCTTAATGAAAAAAAAGCAAACCCACCCAGCCCGTTTGGCAACCGGATCGCAGGCAAGCAATAGGCCAGCTTATTTTTTTTGTTCCCTGGCGGTTCCTTCTGTGGAAATGACTTTAACAATCATGCTGGCCACGTCCTCCAAACTCCAACAGTTTCCACCTGCTGCATGCGTCATCTCTCTAGTGACCTTTCCCCTCTCCTCCATTTATCACATTTGGTTAAAACAATGCAAGTAAGAAAATAATAGCAGTCCATATTAATAACCTGTGTACTAATCCCAGGTCCCTGATGATAAGATTGAACTAGAGTTGTCCCAAACGATTAATTTTAACGATTAATCTAGATCATTTCAGTTACCAATTATTTCACATTTTTTGATCAAAGTAACTCATCAAAAAATATTTATTAAACATTTCTTTAACATGGCACTTGGAGCATTGCTCCTTCAGAATCCTTCCAAAATAAAATTTTGTGGGATGAATTAAATAGTGCAAAATATCTGATGCCAGATGTAGCATCTAACAAAATAAATAATAAGAAAAGTGACCCAGGAGGAATACCAAAAATAAACATTTCTATAGAAACTCTTCTATAGATCAGAAACCTCACAGAGGCATTTTGTTCTGGCAAGTTTGCTCAACATATCTTAAACGTTGGCTTTCTCTTCGTTATTTCCCTACTGCGCGACCGAAAGACGTGGGCATAATTATATTAGTCTTAGCTTCCCTACAACCGGACATGCTAAAAATTCTTCTTATGGGACCCGAAAGTTACGTACAAGATAGTTGAGCCTGTTCAACCTTGTTAATGTAGAAAATAAGTTATGGGATTTCAGAAAAGTCCCAAATGAGGGGGAGCTCAATGGCGCGAGCAAAGGGTTGATATTCTCAGCCTCCGCGTTGGTGCAAATTATTTGTGTCGACAAATTTATGTTGTCAATTACATCGACTATGTTGACACTTCATCTCAGCCCTAGATTTAAGAAGAAAAATACACACATCATGTTGTAGTGCAGCAAGTCAATGTTACCTCCTCTAACCTTAAGCTGCAACCAATCAAAAGACACCATGGCAACATTTGGGCTGTCGACAAGAAAACCACATTTTGGAAGCTCTGCTATCTGCGTCTACTGGCAATATGACAAATATGGCATGACATCTCTGCAAGGATCATAAAGCAGTAGACTTAAGTAATAAGACCAAAGTTAAACTTCCACAGACTTAAACTTGCGCTTAAGCAATAACTAGCACAATAGGGGTATTTGTAGCATCACACATGCTACCTTTATTCTGTGGTGGAAAACTCAAGATTTAAGCATTTCATTAGCCTTCTGGAACCATGTTAAGAAATGCCAAGCAGATCACATCTTACCACAAAGTTGTTGACCTCCATGTATGATAATGTGAAGGGAAAAGTTACTGGAGGTCTGAGAAGGGCAGATTTAGTGGCTTTAACAACAGATTGCTGGTCCTCCAGAGCAACACAGAGATACATGACCATGACAACACACTACATTGAGTGTGCCCTGTTTACATCTGCTGTGAAGACAATGCACTGCAGTTAAACAAAGAGTCACTAGATGGCAGGTATCCTAAATGACTTAACTCCTTTTGTTTACGGTTGGTTTCCAATTGAGTGGTGGAATCAAGTTATTGTTACATTTATATTGTTGATAACTTAGTCAAATTTGACAATAAGGACTTAGTGCTTGGTACATTACAAACCAATAATGGAGATTAAACACTCACGATACCATCTAGAACATCTTTTGAAATAAGAATTCAAAATCATCTTATCATGGCATAGAAATAATGATCCTGGTCGAGACAAGTCTAAAAATGGCATAGCCATCTGCTCTAGAACAAAAACAAGAACAAAAAAGATTGAGAATTGAATCGTGATCTTAAAATTAAAAATTATATTGAATAAAGGTTTAGGAGAATCATTACATCTCTTATTTGTTAACATTCTTACTATATTGTCATAATGGTGTAGCATAAGGCATTAAGAAGCATGCAATTTGGTGCCAGATAACAGATTTGATTTAAGCAGACGGGAATGAGTTGAGTTGCAATTACATTCATAGATTTATTTTCTACAAAGAGCCATATGAAAGTATAGACAGGTAGATAGAAAAACCTATTAAGAAACAGTTTGGATGCAGGTACTTGTTTTCTTTATGCAGCTGTATTAACCAGGATAATATTAGTTAAGGCTGAGTATCAGATTGGGACTCGGTATCGACATTTACCAAATATTAAAGGACTCGGATTGAGATCGGGGCAACAAAAACATGATCGGGACATCCCTAGTTTTAAATGTTTTTTTAATTTACTCACTCTGGCCTTCATTTTCAGATTATCATTTTACATTCGCAAAGTTTATCGTTGACCTGATTATTTCTAGTTGTTGTATTTAATTAACTCTCAGTTTTTTATTTGGACTTTGAATTTTAGTAATGACGAAAAATATCCTCCAAATAGAGGATGTTCTGAGCTCTCTGAAAGTGGAACAGTTAATAGAAGAATAACCATTTTTGACTGACTGAATTAATGTATGCACCATATTTTATTATATTATGTTTTTAAACCATCAGCAGACTAATAGCAGACTTTTTAAGAATTAACAACTGGGCAGTGTGGACAGCAAGTTAAGTGCCTTTGCTAGATCTCAGAAAATATTTTTACATTTTTTTGCCCACACATGCAGGAGACTACACAGAGACTATATACATAACACCTCAGCAGTGCCACAGGCCGATAGGCTCCCTGCCACACCACGTTGAGGCAGTAATTCATGCAAAAGTTAATATTGTGTGCATACTTTAACTTACTCTCCAATAGGGCGATATTTCTGTATTATAAATCCTGTTTTGTTGGTCTAATATGATATTGTAATATGTTCATTGTATTGGATTTTTGGATTCTCATAAGCTGTAAACCAGAATCATCAAAATTAAAACAAAAAATCTTGATTATAGCACTTTGTGTTGTGAATCTAGAATATGTGAAAGTTTTACTTTTTGAATTGAGTCACGGTTGAAAAAAAAACTTCTCCATGATAATCAGTGTTTTTTAGATGTACCTGTATACATGTTCTTTACAAGTGTATGTAAATGTTTGACCGTTAATGGCACTGAATCAGACCCTGAGTTACACATCAGAATGTTCTGATTCCCTCTGCTTGAGGACATTTGGTTTAACTAAAGCTCTTTACATTTGAATTGATTGCTCCTGCACTAGGGACAGCCTATACATCTTGCAGAGATCTGCACTCTACTGAGATCACTGTTCTATTTAAAAATATGTTAGAGTTCCATGTGGGCCGTGTGCACCTTCTGTAAGATGATGAATAACTGATCGTCACTACCTGCACTTACTGTGCTGTTTGTTTTTCAGGGTCTGAGTTTTCATCTGGGAGCTGTTCTGCTCTCTCTGGGCTTCATCACATACGTTGAACATGGTATGAAGAACATTTCAGTTTGTCATGTTTAACGGAAAGTTGAAGCAATGAAGGTTGAATAGAACTATGAGCTGAACCTGCTCAAACTACTGGACAAGATGCAGAAATTGCATCTTCATCCATCCCATAATTTGTGGTGCATACACATAACCGACCCTGTTGGACTACTATGATAGTGCTGATAAAGGGTTTGTTTTTCAGACCTTAATGGTCAATGATGTTAATTTATTTCTCATCCCCAGTTCTGAGAAAGAAGCTTGCAACCATCTTCAGTGCATGTATCCTGTCCAGGCCCTGCACCTCCGACTGCAGCCATCAGCACAAGAAGGTACAGCTTCTGTTTTACTCAGCAAAGTAGGGCACAAGAATGCTTTAAAACATACTCAATATAATCATATCAATTGCAACCAGCATAGCATCCTATACATCTGTATAGTGCATAGTAATGCGCTTATAGGGGGGATATGAAGAAAATGCTATCTTTCTAAGTTTCAGTGAGAGTTTGCGCACAGCTGATATACCTTGAATCAGAGTATTCCTTGGTTAGAAGTCTTTCGGCTTTAGGTTTAACATTACAGGAGACTTACAGATGATAGAAAGGAAATACATGAACATTTTCCCAATAAAAACCCATGTAGAGCCACAAAAAGGGTGCAACGTAATTCCTGCTCCAAGCAACTAAACTGTTGCAGTGTATTTAAAACACTGCAGTGCACCTTGTTTTCAGTCTACCCAAATTATCCCATGTTGAACCGCCTCATCCCTGACCTCCACTGCTTTCCTATTGCAGCCCGCATCCGATTCAAGATGAGTGTGCTGGCCTTCAAAGCCATCAGCGGAACTGCACCTGTCACTCACTCTTCCAATGTAATCCATGTCTCTGGAGGCCAAGAGATCCCATTGTTTCCCACAGAATCAGACTTTAATTGTGGTGGTGATTGTCCAGCTGGGGTGCCAGTGTCTTTGTCGGTTTTAGTGGCAGACTAAAAACCACACTGCCATCCACTGTATGGGAGCACAGTACTGCATTTATAACATTATGCTATTTACTGATGGGTGTGCTGTCTTGAGTGAGTGACAGCAGGATGCACAGCTCCAAAAGCAGAAGATCAATATGCGGCAGCCAATGTTGATATTGTGGCAGACCACCATAAATAGATTAATATGTGTTAAACACTGGATCCCAAGTTGATTTGAAAAGATGGTTTTTACATCCTTTTTAAGTAGAAATCTTAACTGTAGCTGCAAGCTAAAGTGTAGCACTCACACCGTTTGAAGTAATAGAAAGATTGAGAGACATTATGAAAATGTTCTTGTAGCTGATTGAGCAGTTTTCCTCTTCCTACTGTCTGTAGGAGTATTGGGTGATGTTGCTGAACCTGGTTTTCAGCTTCCTGGCCATCTTCCACCTCACCTACCTGGGCTCTATGTTTGATTCTGGAAATGATGAACAGGAAGTAGAAGAGGTAAGAGCACCACAAGGAAAAAAAATATTTACATGCCATGTAAATTTCAAGAAGATGTATTGAAAGACAGTGACATTTTATTTATTTTTTTAATTAAAAGCCTACCAGGAATGGAAGTGATTCTACAGTTTGATTTGATGGGAGGCTTTTGATGTGAAACACTTGCACAGGAATTTAATTGGCTGTAGCAAAACAGCAAACCAAAAGGCAAGAGACTACTAAACAAAAGTGAATTAACAACATTCGTGTTGGAGCACCACACAGCACAGATTGTTTGGGTTAAAATACTAAATGGATGCTTGTTTGTCACTCATCTCTGCAGGGTTACGCAGCCATACACACCATCCAGAGGTGGTCGGAGCTGAACTGGGCGGGCCACTGGGTTGTGTTCGTATCCTGGGTCTTCTACCGTTTAATTCAGTGATGTCATTGGAGCAGAAGGGAAGGCTGGTGCACACCAAGTCTGTAATACAGCAGATTTTATTCAGGAAGTTGTTATTTGAAGGGCTGTGGGACAAGTACAAGAATTGCCTTTTATGGAGCGATGGATGCAGGGCAAGAAAATGACTACAGTATACGGCATGAAACCTGTACATCCTGATTCAAGGGAGTGTTCCCGGAGAATTGATTTGACTGCATTGGAATCTTATCTGAAACTACGGTACAGAACATATAAGACCTCATTGTAGACTTGACAAAGGCATTAATTTCCCTCTGCCTGTAGTCAGTTGTTCGGAGACAAATGTATTTGGTGAGAAGTACTGTTGGTGTCCGTGTCCAAAACCTTCTCGGTGGATTAGCATATCTGTAGATGCATGATTACATCGATTTTTACTGCTGCTTTTGTGTTTTTTGTATTTTTTTTCTATTAAACTTTTGTGTAAAAATAAACAAGCTCCTGGTTCGTGGTTGTCAGCACAGTAAGACACTTAATTATTGGGGGTTGGTTCATGGTGATTCTAGTCACATGTCATTGTCAAATACATACAGCAGTATTATGCATAATACATCAGCATCATGCACAATATTTCATGGTAAAGTTTTCAGGCAGGTGTGAAAAAATGCTGTAAACTAAGAATTCTTTCAAAAATGGTTATGTTATGGTTAAAAAGTGTTAATAGTTTATTTTATCAGTTTTATAAATGCAGTGAACAATGCATCTAAATCAAATCAAGATTTGGTGTGACCGCCCTTTGCCTTCAAAACAGCATTAATTCTCCTATGTACACTTGCACACAGTTTTTGAAAGAAGTGGGCTGGTAGGTTGTTCGAAACGTCTTGGAGAACTAACCACAAATCTTCTGTGGATGTAGGCTTCCTCAAATCCTTCTGTCTTTTATTTCATCGCAGACAGACTTGATGATGTGGAGATCAGGGCTCTGTGTGGGCCACGCCATCACTTCAAAGACCTCTTGTTCTTTATGCTGAAGATAGTTATTGGAAATGGCATTGGCTATATGTTTGTGGTCGTTGTCCTGCTGCATAATAAATTTAGGGCCAAACATATGCCTCCCTGATGGTATTACATGATGGGTAAGTATCTGCCTGTATTTCTCAGCACTGATGACACCATTAATCCTGACCAAATGTCTAACTCCATTTGCAGAAATGCAGCCCAAAACTTGCAAGGAACCTCCACCATGCTTCAGTGTTGCCTGCAGACACTCATCATTATATTGCTCTCCAGCCCTTCTCTGAACAAACTGCCTTCTGCTACAGCTATATATTTTAAATTTTGATGTCTCGTTTCAATGTCAGAGGTATAGCTTTTTGGCTGCAAGTCTTGCATGAATACCACTTCTGGCCAGACTTCTCCAGACAGTTGATGGGTGTACCTGGGTCCCACTGGTTTTGCTGCATTGATGGCCTCCATACTTCTTAAATGGAAGAATAAACTTAGTCTTAGTCTCATAAAACCAAGATTGAACTGTTTGGCCTCAATTCTAAGCCATGTCTGGAGGAAACCAGGCACTGCTCATCACCTTCCCACTGCCGTCCCAGTGGTGAAGCATGGTGGAGCAGAAAGACTGCTTTGAGGCTGTGTTTCAGCGGCAGGGACTGGGCGACTGGTCAGGGTCGAGGGAAAGCTGAACAGAGCAAAGTACAGAGATATCCCACACATCTAGCCTGAGTCTTCAAGTTCCCAGAAGTCAGCACTTAGTATCACAAAGCCCTCAACATATTAGGACCTGTTCAGGTACAGACTGAAAATCTGGATAGGTGTATGACATCATGATGTGAAGAGGAGGGAAGAACTTCAAGTTGTTCATGGGTGAGTGGATGTGTGGATGCTGTCTACTGTTTGGTGCTAAGCAGGTAGTGTACAGTGGCTTTATCAGACCTTTTTTCACTGGAAATAACTGCACTAAATGTGGCGTAATACTAAAAACACTGGCTTGAACACTTTGAAGAGCTGAGGGAACATCTAAGGACATTTCAAATTTCAAACATGTAGTCATTTGACTCCCTGTTTATGTAAGAATATTGACTAGTGGAACTTTACCACGTGAGAGGTCTACTTTTGAATGAATTGTCCTTTTAGTAGGTGAACTTCTTGCCTAGTGCAAGATGGACTTGGATCCCAACCTGTCTTCCTACCTGTACTTAGTCAATCATTAATTTCTCTTGTCAGACAGGGATTATTTAGGTCAACACGGAAATGAAAGGACGGGAGCCTGTGGAAACAGTCTCAAACATCACGGCTTCTCATCCCAGATCCAGGGAGGTTACAAGGTTACTTTGGTGCCATGCCATTAGTTGGAAGAAGTAGATTTTTGTAGGTGACTGTAAAAACTACTCCTATGTCTGTGTGTGTTTGTTGTGTCACAAGTGGAAAGTAAAATTATATACAGAATGGGCAGAGGGGCCAACTGCAGCTGGATTGGGCCTGAGATCCCCTTGTCATCACAAATCTTCAGTGGTAAGTAAAGGTCTCTACTTACTTGATAGTTGAACATTATGGGGTGTTTGCTTTAATATAGAGTGATAAAAAAAAATTATACAGCTCTTCTTTACTTGGCTTTGGTTAAATATTTCACTTTAATTTTCTTTAAATTTCTCTGTCAGAAGGATTAAACAGTCAAGGACCTTTAAAATAATACTGTGACCAAGTCTACGTAATAATAATGGCTGGATATTCTTTAAGGTACAGTGTGTGATATGTAGTGGCATCGAGCAGAACAGACTTAGCAGAAATGGAAAAATAATATTCATGAGTATGTTTTAATTGGGTGTAATCACCCAAAAACAAGAGCTGTTGTGTTTTCATTACCTTAGAATGAGCAGTTCATATCTACATAAGAGCTGGTCCCTGTCTGCAGAGGTCACCATGTAGCTACACTAGAAAGGACAACTTGAGGGCCTTTGACTTTTTTAGTCAGGCGGCCGCCGGAAATGTCTCGACTGGAAGACAAAGTAGAAGGACAGCGGGTGGCTGGCAGGTTTGAAACCACAATCTGATAAAGAATGGCGATTCATACTTATTTTGTACGAAAATAGGGCGATCACAGGAGTATGAATTGGTTAACAAACAAACAAACAGAAACGCTAATACACCAACCGAGATCAGGAAAAGCTACAGCATAAAACAGTAATACACATTGTAGTTGACTTTCCAAGATGGATATCTCAGATGATAGAGAAATGTTTGCCGAAGTGTCCTGCTGGACAGGTGAGAGTAATATTAAAGATTACAACCCACCATAGTATATATATAGTCCCCCACTGCTGCTAATGGTGCAAAACCTACATAATGTACAATTTTTAATAACAGCACATTAGTTTGACTGAAAGAAAATGCTGCCACATATAACGTACAGTATTAGCAGACTGTAGCCTCAGGTTGTGCCTCTCAGAGCTGGTGGTAATGTTGCATTAGCAAGATTTATTTAGATTTATTCCTTGCGTGTTGCAGAGAAACAGCACATGGAACGCTAACTAACATATTTAGACTTAATGATTTATAAACTGAGGAGACGTCTGCTCATCAGCTCATTTTTTTTTAGTTATAACCTATAGTTTTGTAAACATTGCAGGTATATTAAATCACTGAATCATCGATGTACCATTCTGTAAAGGTGAACCATACATTTAAAAAAATAAATGAAAAAGAACTGTACACAGCAAAGCATAAGTGGGAGACATGTAGACATTGCTATTAATGGGGATAAGAGTAGTGGAGCTTTAACTAACACACAGGCACAAACTGCACAGGCCTTCTTTAATTCAAATGTGTTCACCAGAGTCATTTTGGAGGGAATATGTGTCGGGGCGGGCGTTCCTGGCTGCCAACTTTGTCTTTGATATTCAGAAATGTTCATAGCGGTGATGCATGGCCCTGCGCCCTCGCGTCTTTGGACTGTGGACAGTCCGAAGTCCCCAGACTCCTTAAAATACCCTTCATTTTGTGATTTGTTGAGTTAGGACAAACATTGTAATCTTTTCTGTCTATATCAACACTGTCTATATCGAATTCTCATTTATTTTGGCCTTCTTTTAAATTTGCCACGTCATTTATGTTTTTTTTTTCCTTTGAGTAAAAACATTATGTCAGGTTGTCTGTTGCCCTGTTCAGACCTGATATAAACATGCATCCAGAGGGATCCATTCACAAGTCAACAGCTCTAAGTCCAGGTGTTAAGGCCCCAAAGATGCATTGAGGACACATCTGAGATCATAGGCTGCATTTGACCACATGCTTTTAGCATTGTTTATGCACATGTGTCTTGGACTACACTGAAGGAGGAGACATAATGACATGCAGACTGGATTTCACACTGTAATGTAGATTATGTGTTTTTGCTCTCTTAACCTGCCAATGTTAGCAGCAGATGTTTATGAACACACTATCTTTTTCAGCTGGTCCAGTCTTTGAACCAATAACTGCAATATCACCAGACTCCCTTAACATATCATGCAATTTTGAGAGTTCATGAGGATGTTTCACTATGACAAATGCTAAATCATTGGTGCCCTCTGGTAAATTCAGTATCAAGTGCAAAACATTTAGTTGTTTACTGCCTTCAGAGAAAATCCCTGTTGCCTGTATGTATCCCTATAATTACTAACTATTCGAGCCTTGTGATTAATTTTCGCGAATGGTATACTAAGTTACATTAAGTTGATTTGTTTTTTTTTCGTTAAAAAAGGAAGTTTGTTTATTAGTATATAGAGCTGGCAGGTGAGATCCAGTCACAAATGGTCGCTTGCGATACATGCTAATGCCAGGTCAGAAGGACTGAAGATTTTAAACAGACTATGTGTTTACAGCCATTAAAGATGAGCTGTGGCTCTTTCTCATCCCTGCTGGTCTGGCTGTCATTTTACTGGGACTGTTTCTGGAGGAGATGGGCTTCTTCCTGCGCAAAATCCCCTCATCCAGACGAAAAAAGCTGTACCTTTGGATACTAGGAATGTACCCGGTAACATCTCCTCATTCAAATTCTACCACATCAGTGACCACCTTAAGTCTTAAGTATGTTTTGTCCAAGTGGCACCTACAATTTACTTCTATCTTTGAATGTTTCTTTTCTCGTAGGTGTTTGCCCTGATGTCCCTTTTAGCGCTGTATGTGCCACGCTCTTCCTCGCTGTGTAACTTCATTGCTTCTCTGTGAGTTAACAAGTCTTCACATAAACTTAAAGGAACAGCTAATCCAAAAATGTTTAAGTCAGTCATTTTCTACTCACCCCCATGCTGGTGGTAAGTCGGGTGAAATTTTGAGTGCATTAAACATTTTTGGTGCTTCACAGCAAGAGCAGCATAGCAGCATTCTCCCAAATAATTGAAGTAGATGGGGTCTGGTTTGAAAATGTGAAAAAAAAACAACCAAAAAGCTCAGAGATCCCAAACTGATTTGAAAACACTCTTGATGGGCCATCAAGCTAGTGCATCCACATCAGACAGGGTGTGTACTAACACTTAGTTTATCTTAGCTGCTATTGTAAAAGACTTTAAAGAGTGTAATCACATATTTTCAAATCCATTCTGTATTTCAGCGGTTTTGGGATTTGGATTACACTAGACAAGCTGTATGGAGCCACATCACATTTTTTTCCAGTTGTTCAGTACATTTTAAGACAAGTCCCCATCTCCCGCAGTTGTTTAGCTGTATGCTGTAGTAAGAGACTGTAATCCCTACTGTCTACTGTACGTCGGTGCTGCACATTGTGCTCCTGTCTCAGTGAGTATACCTTTGCAGGTATCACTCCATCACCTTGCTGAAATTCATGGGGCTGATCACAGATTTCTTTGGAGGGAAAGCTCGTATGCTGGCTGCTTTATCTGGACAGCGGGTGTCTCCAGATCCTTTCCCTTTTTGCTGCTGCTGCTGTCTCCCGATGGTAGCCATCAACAGGTATGCAGCTGACACAAAATCTGCACTGAATGTGGGATGGGAGTCAAGGATTGCTTTCTCAGCTAACATCTAATGACCATCACAGGTGCAGCATCTTAAGACCAATCTGTGTTATTGGTTGTTAGTATGTCTTTATGCCACAGTCATTGTTGTGCATGTTAACATTTCTCAAGAGCTAGTTCATTGTTCAGTTCACACAGCCACTTGCCCTTCCACCCCAAACCCTAAATAGTGTTGGATGTAACATGTTGCAACAGTAAAGCATTACAGCACTGTATCACTGATGGCAGTAAAAAGCATTACTTAAAAGATGATGGAAAGGATAATGTCTTTCAAATTCTTATCACAAACGCCATCAATACATCATACTGTATCTCCAGAAAGCGGCATGTTACAAACTTACTTTTTCGCCCACACTGTAGTGTTAATGAGGCCTCCGGTGCAATCGTATCTCTGTCAGCAGCTTTGTAATCCACCCTTGAACTGCAGTGTCTTTTTGTAGTCAAATAAATTCATATTAATAAATGCTGAATGTCTTCTGTGATTATTTATCCAATATCCATGTTAAAACAGTTGTTAGCAGTGCCTCAAGGGTTCTGGGCTCTACAATATCATCCACTACTGGATTTCTAATGAATTTCCAGAAACTTGATCTTCGCTACCTTGATTACTAGACATGAAAGCTTACCCATTTTATTAATGGCACTTTATTAATGCTTACCCGTACTTATGAGCGTTGGTCTTGCGTGAGTTAATACGTAACATTAACGTTCAAGTCACTGTTCTCCAAAAAGCAGATTAAATGAACATGCTCTTTTTAGCACCTACATGCACAACAATGTGTTAAATTTTACCAGCACCTGGGGAATTTTGACAATTAAACAGTGAAATGCATGCACACACATTCATGAATGTTCAACAGTTTGATGTGATTGTATTATGAGTGTATAAAATGCAGTGTGTGAGTACTGTGACGCAACATGCTGCTAACATTAAAAGTTTTCTCCCCTCATGCAGAAACAGCCGTGTCTGCATGATGGCCGCAGTGCTGCAGCTCTCTGTTGTCCGCAGCATCTTGTTCTTTGTCACTCTCGTCTTGTGGACAGATGAACAGTATGACTACGGTGATGTGAGTCATTTATTTATACCTCCATCTGTGCTCATTCTAATAAGAAGCATCATGTAGTCAGTCTGTGGTGATATGATATTTTAAAGCAAGGATGATTCCCCAGCCCTTTTTTATTCACACTCTGTTTTTAAAAAATGTTATTGTTTTTTTTTCATCACAGTTAATAATTTAATTGAGCATAGACTAATAACAAACATTTTCTCAAGAAGAGGCACAAGATAAGAAATGGCCAAAATTTACGTTCAAACTATTTCTTTGTAAAAAATAACTTGAAGAGAATGTGACGAAACAACAGTTTATGTCAAAGACACCTATGTTCTGTGGTACAGAGTCAGAGAGGCTGTACTGTATGCCATCTTAAACGGGCATCTGTAGGCCTGAGAGGCTGACTTAAGTCCAGCTGTGTTCACTCTCAAGTTGCTAAACTCAGTTGAGCCAAGCCCCATTGCCCATGGTGACACCCCCTGTGGTCTGAGGTCTAAGTCCAGTCACACTCTAAAGAGCCACCAGCTCCAGGACTAACTGAGTGAGGAGCTGGTTGCCCAAATGGAAGCTAACAAATAGCAGCAGCTGTCAGATACTCCTGTGTTCTCCTGCCCCCTATGTCTTTGGAACTAAAAATTTGAATTCTGGCCATATTCTTACACCTTTAACAGAGTCTAGATTAAAGTAACAATCGTCTTTTCATTCACAATTATTTTCTACCTTCACTGACTGTATCAGGAGTCTTTATAATTGTTCAAATTGAAGCGACAAATGAAGTTTTCTATAAACAGGACTAAATGTCTCATTAGGCTTCATATTAATTGCTTGTCAGATTGTCAGCAGCAGCATCTTAAATGCATTCTGTGCATCGATTGGCACATTTAGAGAGGTGTGAAAGTATGCAGCGTTTTAACTGAATTAATAAAATTTAGAGAATTTTTTTTTTTTTTTTTCATTTTTCATACAACTACTTCTGTGAGTTTTGTGCAACACTATGAATGTTGTCAAGGAGAAGCAATGTGCTGTTATCGCCACTATAATTATTTCAGACAACTAAACACAGAGTTGTTGGAGATCAGAGAGGCAGTGGGGTGCAGCCAGGAGGAGAATATGACCTTGCCTTCCATTGAGGCCATTCAGCTAGAAACACACCGAACAGCATAGTACAGGGTGAAGGATAAAATTAGTGACAACTGCCTTCTTGTTCCCAGGTGGACTCAGTCAACCCCAACCTGTATGTGAATGGTATCATTTGTGTTTCAACCTTCGTATCCTTCTATGGTCACCTTCTGTTTTACAAAGCCACCAAGAGTGCGCTACATGGCTATGGACTGAGGGCCAAGTTCCTCTGCATCATTGTAGTGTTGGTGCTGTGTGGCCTGCAGAGTGGCATCTTAGAGACTATGGGTGCTCTGGAGGTGATCCCCTGCACACCACCCTTCTCTGTTCTGACCAGGTCCCAGTGTAAGTCACGGAGAATCTCACCTCCTCCAGTCTCACTTTCAAATCACATTCACCGTTGCCAAGGTGGTTAGGAGAACATCTAGCAGGTGCTATGAACCACTCATAAACATAAGAGATTAGTTTAAAGTTGCTTGTGATGTAACTTCCATGTCTAGGTCAATAATCTGTCTTGGTGATGTCTCCCTTGTTCCTGCAAATGTTTTACAGTCATTCGATACATCACATTCAAAACTCAGCAGTCAGCAACATGTTGATGTTATCAATTATTAACGTTGTTATTGTTTAAACATAGTACAAACAACTTTTAACTGGTTGTGAAAGGTAATAATCTCAATCTCGTACTGATGTCTCTCAATGCCATAAGAAAACAAGGTGAGAAGATATTTTTGTGTAATTATTATAGTTAATCTTTATGCATGTCACCAGGTTGGATTCTGACTTATGCTAATTACAGTTTTCAAAATAAACAATACGCTATGGTGGAATGCTGAGGATGAATTGAGCAGAAAAGAAGCAGCTCTGTAATCTGGTGGTATGGTAGGGTATGAAATGTATGTGTATGTGTAAAATCTATAACTAGAACGAGAAATAGTTAGTTTCATAATATGCAAGTTTGAGGATTTAGACAGTTGATGAAAGTGTCAGAAGTCAAATTGTCATTCTAAGGAAAGAGGGGCTTTCTCATACAAAAAACAATTAAATGCATATGGCTTACTGGAAGCTGAATTGCCTCTTTTGCATGAGATGATGGCAGTGATACATGGCTGCTTTCTCTGTAATGACTTGATTGAATTCTGTGTCCACTGTGTTGCCAGGATGTCAAAAATACTTTCATTCTACAATCATTGTGCACATTGGCTGTATATGCCCTTTAAACCTGTGTCTTGTGCTGTCTGTCCACCCTCAGTGATCTACCACTACTGTGTGATTGTTGAGATGTTCTGCATTGGCCTGTATGCCCGTCACACTTTCCGTAAGGTGGAGCCAAGCACAGCGGAGGATGTAGAGGTTCCTGTCGGTGACTGGCAGGTGGAGAAAGCTGTTCAAACTGAAGACGCTCAGATGACGCAACACAAGCCCAGCCTGCTATCACAGGAGGCTTTGTCTAGCCACCAGCTTGCCAGTGCCTCCAACCCCAGCCACTGCAGTAACAGTGAGGACAGCCTGTGCAGGATAGAGCATGCACCTCTGGATGGTTTCCCCTTCCCTCAGGTCAGAGGTCAGCAGTCAGGCAGGCCAAAACTAATGGAGCGTAGTTCTGCAGAGGAACGGGGTGTAGATCTGACCCATGTTACTGTCAAGGCTGATATTAACTACCAGGACTCTGAGGATGTCACTGTGGTTTGACCAACTATGGAAGACCTTTAACAAAAGACTAAATACAGTGTAAGTTTAAGTTTAACAGCTGACTTGGTTCAGTGTTGGGCCCTAAGGACATGTCTGGAGAACTGCACACTCTATGCCCTGTTAAAGTGGCACAGTATTGAATCTCCCTCTCCACAGATGCTCTCCAACTGTACACTACTGCTATAAGCTGCCACAGAACGAGGAAATATTCATCATTGTGAAAGTCATGCGAAATGTTGGTGCTTAATAGGTGCTGAGACTGTACCATACACAATGACAGATTGTGGAAAAACATGATGAACATATGAGAACATAGAATGGATAAGGATTTTAAAGGCCCTTGAAATCCTGTGCCACTATTTACAGGCTCATTGTATACCTGCAGCACTGCATCTCCTTGATCTACTGAGGCTTTGGTTGTACCCTTAGTTATACATGGCTTCAGACAAAAGTGTCACAAAAATAATAAAATAATTCTTTTTTCCAAGCATGAACAGTTTTTATATTACATTTAAATAATCAGTATGTGATTTCTGCCACTAGAGGCCTCTCATTCAAAACATATGAGAGGACATATGTGGCATGGGATCATGGGAGTTTCTAGTTTTCTTTATCGTGAAAACAACCATCATTACTGATCGCATAAAAGTTCACAAATGTGGTAATTTGTAAAATTGTATTCACCCTATGTTAAGGCTCTTGGAGTTCCTTTCTCACTTTCTGACTCTTTACTGGAGGTTATAGAGAGACTTATAGTGATAACATATTTTTATAGTGAGCATTACCATAGTCATCAACAGTAAAGTTTACACTTACTGTAGTATACTATGCACATTTTATTTTGAACTGATCAGTCTAGTAGTTGTGAAATCAGAACAGTTTGCAGCGGGAAACCGCCTGTAAACACGGACTAGTGACTAGATGAATCCCAATGCATGGCTTGATGACGTTTAATGTCCCTGACAACTATGTAATCTCATTCAGCCACTTGTTAGCCAGTGTTGGGCAAGTTATTTTATCAAATGCAATATATTATATGTTACCGGTTGCCTTCATTAATAATATATTAATAGTTAATAATATATTACATTACAATATAACTGTCTGCGCAGTATAATATATTACTTATTACACTACTTTTTAGGTACTTTTAACAGATTTCCATAAAACCATTTATAGAAGGCAGACAAAGGATCAAAAGCTGATATATTATGAGATAGGAATAAATATTTTAAGTGTAGGCTCTGTCATATTAAATACAACAGACCTATACCTTCTATAATGTAGCCTATGATGACATAATGAGACAGAAATCTCTTTTTCTTTGCTGTTTTCTTTTAGTCCACAGAACAAGGAATACATGGACATATATGATTAAAGAATGTAAATTAAAGAGGATTAGGCTTCATCATTAGGCTGATTTCAGTCACAAAGAGACTGAACAAATGCTTATAGTCTTGGCTATATTAAACACACAGAGCCTATATAAATATGGTCATGTTGTTGTGGATGAGTTCTCAAAAAAACAACAATGTTTCACTGCAGTTGCTAAGGTGAATTGTAAGGTATAACATGACATAACTGTAGTAATATATTACTTAAATATTATTGGTAACGTGTTATATTACTCTGTTACCGTTAAAAGAAATATTTTAACCTCAACCTCTGTAACAGAAACTGAAAATTATTTCCATGGCAACAACTACAGTCTGAGTTTGAATATACTGAAATGATGGCTGTAATGGATGATTTTACTGGTGCTGAAATGGTGTTGCCGTTTATTTTAACATTTATTCAACTTTTGTTTCAAATGTAGTAGGCTTAAACATAAACATTGTTTCAGGTTTCACATATTAGTAGTAAGTAAGTAATAACAATAACCATTACTATTGTTTCGAAGCCAAAATGATGTGATCATCAAAGTAAATACATACCTTGCGTTTTGATATTAATGGCAAAACCTGTCAGTTTCTCTGTTGACTTTTATTTTATCAGCAGCGCTAATGATATGTGATATGCACAATATTTATAGTAAACGGAAACTTAAAAGAAAGCGACTTTCACGTACAGGTTCTTGACCGTACAAGCTGAATGTGACTATTCCAATGATTTTGTGTAATATGTACAGAAGCATACAGGACTCCACAGCACCACTCACTCAAATGAGCTTCGCACGATTTGTTTCTTCCGGTCGGCCCTGTTGGATACATCTGAGCCAATGGGAGAGCTGACAGATGACGCTCATCCAATCAGCAGCCACTACATTCGACTGTGCACGAAGATACTCCCCACCAGTATAGCTTCTTGTATTTTGGCGGCTGTGCGGAAAACATGGCGGAAAATTTGAAAGGTAACTCATGTTGACTACATATGACTTTATATTCCATTATAGGTTTATTTACTATTTCTAGTCGGTTACACCGAAGTGTAAAATCTTTGAAGACATCAGATATGCATACCTTTCTGTCCTGACATAACATTAACGAGAGCTGAGGGATTGAATATCACAGCAACTCTAGGAAGCGAAGTTTGTGGTCCGAAGCAGTTAAATGCTTTCTCTTTTGTTAGGAAGTTGTCCGTGTGGGAATTAAGAATGACTTCGATTAGCTTTAAATGTATGCTACATTTTAGAGAGCACAACGTAGTGGCTTTAAAAAGTCAGGCTAGTCCTTTTCATTGTAGTGTCAGGCTGCGTGGTTAAGCGGGCAAAAACTGTATCGATAAGCTTCAGGCGCCACGCAGCGCCACTTAACAAATGTTTACGCTCTATGGATACATTTGTTATTTTGGCAGTTTGATGTGTCCATGAAGGGCATGGCCGCCACGATTCAAATCCTCGAGTGGTTTTAATCACGATTTCCTTGTGTGGGGAATGCAGTGTCGGTAGAAGGTGGAGTTATCAGATCGAAAGTTGAATTTAATCGAGTTAAAAATGCTTCTCATTGTGTTATACGTATGCCAAATTAAGTCACGTTAAGACGTATGAAAGTCATTTTATTCAGCCTTGCTCCCTCCGAAATGTGTAATGCCAGTTTAAATCGACGGCCTTTTAAATGTTTTTCGGTGTGGCCTCCTTTCTGCATATGAACTGGATAAGTGAAGTACTGGTATATTGGTTAAAAGGAGTTGCTGTGTCAGATTGCAGCGTGCCTTGTAAGATGTTCTGGGAAGAGCTGGAAGCCCTGTGTCGCGGAGAGAGGCTCCACTGTAAAGAGCTTGGGGTGAGCAGAACCAACATCAATGATTATGAGGTGGAATTCCTCTGTGACTACAAGAAGAATAAGGTAAGTTATCAGCATTATAACTCATGACCACTCACTGCTTTTAACAGCTGTGCACATCTTTGGCACACTGCAAGTGTTAAGAAGCATGTATTACATAGCATTTACACTTTACTTTGACTTATGTTTGAGACATTGGTCAAAGCTCTAGGCCACTGTTACTCCAGTGTGTTTCTGTATATCTATAAAAGTTGTGTGTATTAACATATATATACACACACACACACACATATATATATATATATATATACGTATATATATATATATATATATATATACACACACACACACACATATATACACACATATATATGTACATTTATACATAATAGATATACATAAGTATACACAATACATTTTTTGATAAGATCATTGCATTATTTGGATTTATTCATACATAGCCCTTTTCAAGTATTATGGTTTACAGACTCCAAATGACACAGCCCACTAGCTTCAGCGCCATAGAAATTGCTGGTTGGTTTTCTTATAATGACAGGTGATTCTGAACGTCAGGTCCGGATTTTGGATTGGAAAATTCTGAAAGTCTACCTGTATGTACCTGTATTGAAAATATTATTTTTGAAAGGCTGAACACCAAAAAATTTGGATTGAAGCAGAGTATTTTGTTAAAAAAAAAAAAAAAAAATTGGAAATGAAAGAGAACATCTGTGAAGTATACTACAAAGTAAGTTTGACATAGCTAGGCTTTCTTAGCGTGATCTGGCTCAAAAACAACCTTAAACCTTACAAGGAAACAATGAGTTTTGGTGGTTATCAGCTTTCTTTATTAGCTCAGGTTTTCTTCCTCAGGCTCTGTGAATGCTTCCATAAAAAATGGAATATGATATCACTTGACTCTACTTCTGCATAAAATGCAAGGAAACTACCTCTACTTCCAATGAAGAAAATATTAGATTGAAAACACTGTTGCTGCAAATAAGGCAGCGACACTCAGTCCCTCTCAATGCATCCTCTTTCTTATGTTGCAAACTGTGTATTCTCGAGACTCTCAAATTTGAAAAAACTTGAAACCTTTATGTCTTACATTGTGTGTTGTATGTTGTGCTACTTCATAGAAGGTTTATTTTATAGCCAGTGTTGGCAAATGGTCAGGGAACACAACCAGTGCATCAGTAAGGGCAATAACAACCTTTAAAATAAAATAAAAACAATTTTGGTTCCATTACTTTACTTTATGCTCATGTTGCGAAAAAAGGCAACACAATACATACAGTAAGTGCTACTGGTTTAATGGCATTAATATTACGTTGAAGCTCAACGAGTTTGCATAGTGTATTCCCTCAGATGAGAATACCTCTGGCTCTATGGCTCATGATTGTAACAGAGCTTTCTAGACGATTTCAAGACAGAACTTTGATCTGTCCTGTTCAGGCAGCATAAAGTTAGCTACCTTTGTGACATGAAAAACTCTGGCTTTAGACTCAACACATCTCACTTTAACACCAATCTTGCTTAGTAGTACAGCCCTGTGTATCATCTATTGTCTGTGTAACCCACACTACGCAAATAGGGCTTGACAGTTTATACCACATATTATCTATAGTTATCATGATATGAGACTATGTGTGGTCCTAGATTTCGGATATCATGATATGGCATCACGGTGGTCTTTTCCTGGTTTTAAAGGCTGCATTACAGTAGATTGATGTCATTTTCTCAATTAAACAGACTGTTCGAATGTTCTAATACTTGTCTTTACCTACTTAGTCATTACATTCACATTATTGTTTATTAATGATACAAACATTTAGTATTTTGTCAAAGCACTAATGTTCATTCTTACAATACTGTTGACTGTATCGTATATCATGATATGGCCTAAAATACAGGTGCCCGATCGAGATTTTTGGGGCCGATCACCTTTGAATGATTGCTGGAAGCAGTAATCCGCTGATACCAATCATCAATCAACAGGAGGTTTCTTTACTTTATTATCATCTATAAATGTATAGAGGCATAGTTTAGTTTTGTGGCATTGAAATGTTGCGCAAAATGAGAAAATTGATTAATTTCATGTAGAAATAGATTAAAAACCAAATGAAAAGTTTGCTTTGCTGTGAATATATTCAGCCGAATATTGCAAAGAAAGCCACATTCGGCCTTCGGTGTAGTGAGTTCAAAGCAAATCTGAATAGTGGCGTATTACGCAATCAAACAACGTGCAGTGAAGTGGTGACTCGGCGCCTTTGATTAAATGTCGGCAGTGTGGGATATTTTAAAGTGTTTGAGAGCGAGAAAATAATTTCAGTTTGCAACGAGTGTTCAACATGCATGCTGAGTGAGAGAGAAAATTTCAGAAATGTTCATTTTGGTGCATCCCTACTTTAAACTGTAAAAGGAGAATTAAAAAAAATGTAAAAAGGACACAGAATTCAGTACCTGGTTACTTTCATCTCCGATATAAGATATATGATACAGTGTAGACTGATGTAAAGTATCTGAACTAGAAATTTCAAGTCAGTTGTACTCAGCTAAAGTAGCCTACCTCAGTGCATTTACTTGGTAAAATTGTGTTGTCGTATTAAATTCTAGTTCACTGTTTAACACTTCATGTTCCTCTGAACACAAACTTTTAGTCTTGCCGTTCACCTTGTCTGTAAACTATTAGCTCTGTCAGCTCTAAGCTGTTGGTTCTCATGCAGTAAAGGCTTGAAACAAAGGGCGTCACTTTGTCCTCCCACTCTGGATGACAGAAAACATACTCATATTGAGCAAATGATACATTGAACACACTACTTCTGACTCAATTTGAGCGTGGCTTCTCATGCTGTGTTGGCGTTAGTTACAATCCCTGGCTTAGTACCTTCCAGTCTGTCTTCTCAGTCACAAATAGCTGGCTGGCAGGACCTCACTAATATGTTGGGCTGGTTAAACCAAGAAGGCACTGGAAATCTGTATTGCTATTGACAGGGGGAGAGCTAGTTAGCTGTTAGCAGCCAGAGAGCAGCAGTCCTGCGGTGTGTGTGGCTGTGGCATTTTATTAGTGGATTAAGAAACTGTTTTATGTAAGGGATTGGCTCCTCTGATCAGGCTAAATAGAGACCACCAATCAAACTTTTCACAGTGTAGATCGGCTAGTAACGATCGGTGTCCAATTAATCGGAGTGCCCTTAGCCTAAATATATTTTATAATTTTTTCAAGGTCATATCAGCCAGCCCTAGACAAACAAGACATACAAAAACTGATGTATACGAGAGAAAAATTCCAGTTTTTGCCCCTAATTGAAGTTATTGTCTTTCAGGAGGAGGAGTTCTATCTGGTAAAGTGGAGGGGCTTCCCAGAGTCAGATAACTCATGGGAACCCAAGAGGAACCTCAAATGCCCCAAACTGATGAAACAGTTCCACCTTGACCTGGACATCGAGCTGAGGCGTCACAAGAGGCGCTGCACCCCTAAAAAGCTAGATAAGGAAGTTTCCTCCTTCCTGACCCAGAAAGCCAAACTGCGGCAGACTCTACAGCGCTGGGAGTCCCATTTGAATCAGACTCGTAACCACCCAGGTCGCATTTTTGTCATCAACGAAGTGGACTTTGAGGGCCCACCAAAACACTTCACCTACATCAACAACTACAAAGTAGGCCAGGGCATTGTGTTGGATGAGATGGCTGTGGGTTGTGAATGTAAGAACTGTTTAGAGGAGCCAGTGAATGGCTGCTGCCCCGGGGCCTCCCTGCACCGCATGGCCTACAATGACAGAGGGCAGGTGCGGATCCGGGCAGGACAGCCCATATATGAATGTAACTCCCAATGCAGCTGTGGACCCAATTGTCCAAACAGAGTGGTGCAGAAGGGCATCCAGTTTGACCTGTGCATCTTTAAGACAGAGAATGGCCGGGGATGGGGTGTCCGCACACTTCAGCATATCAAGAAGAACACATTCGTCATGGAGTATGTGGGAGAGGTAAGACCTGGTCTAAAACAACTATTTTCATGATCAGCTAACAGAAATTGCTTCTGAAATTTTGACTGGTCTGATTGGTCTGCTTCCGAGGACACAGCCACTTAAATCTACTATTTAAATACCAAACTCTGAACAAATAAACCGTCCTCCTCCTCTCAGCTTTTTTTAAAAAGGTTTGTTATCAGTTAGAATAAAGCTGCAAACAGGCTGTACATTTGAATTTTTTACCACATGTAAGAATGGAAATGCAAACATTGCTAGTGATAATTTATATGACATATCATCCAAAACCTCCTTGCAGGCCATAATTAAACTTGGCTGTCGTTGGGCTTTTGTGCTCCCTACAAGTCGGTGTGGAGATGCAGTGTGCAAACTGTTTTCACTTCATCCTTTTTAGAATATTTTCTGGTTCTTACTCTTAGGTCCTTTGTCTGACTCAACCCTGGACAGATAGCTTTAGTTGAAGTAACTGCTATACTTAAAGTAACTGCTTTTCTTAAAGAAACTGTTAACTACTGCTAAGCAGCAGCCCCTCAGTCATCCCCTCCATTGTTCCAGGATATCAGCTATGTCTGCATGTGTGCAGCTCTGTCTTCACATCTAGCTACAGATGCTCTGGTTCAATGCATACGATTTGATGCAACGTAGTGGAGTTGATGCAATATGATGCAATCTAATGCAGTTCATAACAGTTGCTTTATGTAGCCATTCAGTCAAATTTAATTAAAATAAGCTATTTCTAAATATTTCTAAAAAGAAAGTGGCAGTACTTGGAATTCCCTGGTCTATTATGAAGTATATCTGATATACTTCATGAAAGACTATGGAAACCCAAGGTTTTTTTTGTTAATTTATGGCATGGGGGAAAATTAAAGAATGGTAGCACTGTCATTAATGTCCACATCAGTTATCTGTAGTGCTGCGGCTATGGAACATTTTTAGAATCGATTATTTTATCGATTATCCCATCAGTTGATTGTGTAATCTAATAAATAATAATTTTGCATTATTAAAAAATACCAAATAATGCATAACTAAAACGACGGGCCTGTTAAATAGACCTAGCAATTGGCTTTTATTCCTGAAAAATCATACAGGTATTTATTTCAACTCGAGCAGTCATGTGCTGAAAAAAAACAAAACCATTTATTAATATGCATAACAAATTTCATGATGTAAACTAGCCCTGTACTCACTTCAGTGTAATCATCTTAATATAGATTTGTGCATCTGCAGCATTAACCATTTCTACCAAATACCTATTAATAATGTCTGGTGTAGGCTTATATGGTGTGGTGGTAACCTAAGGCTGGGAGTAAGGGTGTGTGTTTGTTTGTGTGTGCACGCATGCTTGAGGGAAGAGGGACGAGGTGTGTGTGTGTGTGTGTAAAGGAGTTGTTTGGTGTTGACTATTACTCTCTTGCAATTTAACACAAATTAGTTTCCACATATTAACATGATATCTAGCCATATCGACATCAGGCTACTGCCTCTACAAATGCCATATGTTCTAACTAGTGATGGTAGGCTATGTTAAATTAAAGGGCGATACACACATAATGATAATCGGGCTGATTTTGCTCCGATTTTACCCCTTCCTGACCACGGAAGATAATCTTTTGTCTTATAAGATCATCCTATATGATTATCCTGTGGTCTGTGGTGTGTTAAGAGTCAGTTTGTCCCGGTAATTTGCTCAGAAATGGGTCACAGCAGACGGTCGTAAATGTTAAACTTGTTCAGTATTTATGACTAAAAATCTTAATGTGTGTGGGGAAAGCCGACGAATCCTGAGTCACTACTCCGTGAAATGTTACATGAAATGCAACATAGCCAACTGAGGAACACGGAATCTCAGTAGACTATAAAGTCCTTGTTCCCGCTGTCTCCAGGATTTTTTTCCACTCTCTTCTCTCTGTCTCTGTATTTTGAGACAGCAATAGTCTGAAGACCACCATTATTCCCTCTTCTATGTCTTCCATGTCTTTCATGTTTTAAAACACTTATTTACTCTTTTTTTTTATATACAGTCTGTGCTCTTTTCTGTTTATGAAGAGCCCGGTGACGCTGGGGTTGTTGCTACTGGTTACTGTAGATCACACTTGATCATGCGATATTACTGGCTCGGAGGACTAGATTTAGATCAGCCGTGAGACAGATAATCTTTGTGTGTTGTGTCCTGTGCTGAGAATATCAGAGCACAACACACACAGTATGATCAAAGCTGATTTTTTAATCTTTATGTGTGGGGGGTCTACAGATAATAAATAGATATAAAATCCTTATGCGTGTACCCCCCTTTAGCTAACATCAATGTTTACGTTAGCTTGTCTCGGCGAGGCTTGGTGAGCTAGTGCTAACAACTGGATGCTTTCAGATGCTGGATCATTGTTGACGTGCTGTTGTGGCACGCCAGTTCTGCTTTGCAGTAGACACATTGCACTCTGTTACCTTCTTTTTTAAGTGTGAAATGATTCAGAACTTTGGACATCTCTGTCTTTTCCAGACAGTTTATTGGCTCTCTGCCATCGAGCCAACTCAGTTCTGAATGTAGTGGTGTGTGTCCGCAATAACAGTCGTTGTGGAAAAATTATCCCTGAGCTAAGCAGGCCACACAACGTGGATGATAGGAATTAATCGAGTAATTGAGTAATTGTTTCCGCTCTAGTGAACTGCGTTTGTGTTGTCGGACATGATTTTGTACTTAAAATAAATTTGGAGATGCTGTACAGAATAAGCAGCCACGCCTTCCCTCAGTCAACCGATGACTTAAAAATTGGGTCATTGACCAAATCATAGAACATTTTTATTGATCGGGAGCCCCGCACATCAATGCAATCATATCTCTACTGTTAAAAATGAAAAAATTATTAATTTCTGTGAATCCCTACTGTTAATTCGGGTCCCTAGCCATTTAATTGGTGCATATCTACTATTCTTTAGTGTGTCACACTCATTTAATCAAGACTGAGATGAAAATATTGGATCAGACTGTATCAAAAATATTAAAGTACTTGGACTGGGGTCAAGGCAGTGCTTATAGATAAGCAGACAAACACTAGAAAAATCTCTTTCATAAAATCCAGTGCAGGAACAAATCAAAAATCAAAATCAAAAATTCAATTAAACTAAAAAAACTGAGCCCACCAAGTGAAACATAGGTTGGATGTATTGCAGGGCTCTTATATTGCAAAGGGGTTTCTATTTATCAAGCACTCACTGTCCATGTTTAGGCAGTGCTGATGTCACGTACAATCTCTATATCAATGCACACATTTCCAGCTGTTTTCGAAAAGGGTCTTCCAGCCGATATGCCGATATGGAAATCGGGGGTCTCTATAATGCCTGATTGGTCAGATAAACACACAAGACTGTTTGTCTGTGTGCTGCTGAAATGCCACAAACAGTGCAGGACTCTGCTGCTCGCTTGCTGCTGATGGCTCACTAGCTCTGCTTCTACTGATATCAAGACAGATTTTCTGTGCCCTCTTCATTTAACCAGCACAACATAGTTGCGAGGTCCTGCTAGCCAGACTTTTGGGACTGAGGTGATTAGGGCTGGGTATCAATCAAATTTTTTCGATACCGATACCTTAATTTCGATACCGATTCCTGAACGGTACCTTTTTCGGTTCCTATTTTATTTTTATTCTAGAAAGAAAAAACATTACAAATTCTATTCCACCTACTGGAGTTTATTTTCCAAGATCATTCCAACTGAAAATTTAACAAGAACAAAAGTGCACACCATCACACACACACGCACGCACCTAACAGTTTTTCTTCAGAAAAATCAACATATCAGCCTTCTCAGGGGAAAGACAAGCTCTTTCCTGGCTGATGGTGTCCCCAGCGGTCGAAAATGTGCGCTCAGCAGGAGTGGACGATGCCTCCTCACATCAGGGACCTGGCCAGAAGCTGCAAAGATTTTGCACTTTTAGTTTTGAGGCTAGCTAGGCAGGGGTGAACAGCTTTCATAACCAGGGACGGTGCACATTTTAAATGCAAGCAATTTAATCACTTTTGACTTGGCTAGCCGCTAGTTACATATCCATAAACAAAAGTTACTCGCTAATGTCCTACAGTGGCCCACCGTTAATATGCACAAACTTGCTACAAGCTAGCTAGCTCCTACCTCGACAAAAAAAGCAGTTCAACGGAATTCGTGGAAGAAGCTTACCCGATGAAATATCAGACACAGCGCTGTGCTCAGTACTTTAAGATGAATCCGAGTCTGGTCGCAAAACGTCCTGTAGAGAGGTGGTGGGTGCAGTCGATGTCCCGGGTGTGGTGGTGGAAGATGCAGAAGGGGGTGTGTGAGAGAAGACGGTGCAGCTCTCCGCTCTCAAATTTATTCCATGCACTGTCAAATGCTTTAGCATATTTGAAGTGTTGCCTGATTTGCAGGCGATAGTCTTGTCACATATATTGCACCGCGCATTATTTGAGTCGGTCTTGCAAAAGTATAACCATGCTTTCGACTTTGGCAATTTTGTAGCGTTTTGACGAGTCAGCAGCTAACTTTAGGTGAAGCTCGCGTTGCCTGTTAAGGAGGGGGCGTGATCAGAATGTGTTTTTCATGCACGCGGGCGTTTCAGCCAATCTCAGGTGGCATTATCAGGCCATAAACACGCAGGCACATATTGGAGCTACACGTGATTATCCTTTGGGTATCGAAACGTGGAACCGAAAAACAAGACATATTTCGATACCCAGAAGAACCTAAACATTTCAGTCAGTGCTTTGAAGGAACCGAATTTCGGTGCCCAGCCCTAGAGGTGATAGATGAACCATTTTGCAGTGTTCAGACCAAATGCGAGTCAAATTATTCACATGACCAGATTAGATACAAAGGCAATGATAAGACTTGGTGGTAGGAATGTTGCATCACCCAACATGATTGAAGGGACAACATGAGAGATTCCAAGAAGCAATTGCGAAGTTTTGTAAATACATCTCAGCACTGCACAGCATAGCTCTTATCGATCTAAACCGCATTCAGAGAACAAGCATTTTAAAAGTTGTTTGCCTGTTGTCTGGCCAGCAGCCCTGACAAAGCAGAGAAAAATTTCTTCATTTTCGGATCATACTGATGCGGTTAGACGCTATTTTTATTTGTGTTACTCACGCTAATAGACATCATTGAAATGTATAGCTCTGTGATCAAAGTCGCACAAGTAATGCAATGCAAATATTTTCTTCATGTGTGGTCTGACCACAGAATTAGCATGGAGCAGTTCTCTTTACTCTATGTGATGTCGTAGTCAGAAGTGTTCAACTGTGAACTGCAGTTAAATGCAACAAACACACAAGTAAAGTAAACGGGTACAAGCAGTGACCAGTCAGTGGAATAGACCTCACTAACAAGACTGAGACAGAATTTTTCCTTAATTCTCTGTCCTATTAACTTTTTCTCAACTACAGTTTACAGATTGCGTTTAATTCTGTTTTGAACCTATTTCTTTGAAACATTATGAAATAAATGTAATTATTACCTCAACATTGTAATGATGATTTTGCTATGCCACTAATACCTAACAACTACTGATGACAATGAAGTGAACAAACATCCTTCTGGTCAGTGATCAATATCAGCCAATACTGCTTCCAGTGAAAATCCTGATCAGGGCACCCTTAAATTTTAAGTCACATCACTGTCAATTTATTAGATCTTGGTGTTTGCATGTTTGCATCCTTATCCTTTTACTGAATGAATGATTTGAGTCAATGGAAGTTTGGGTGTTAAGTTATCAGAGAAACAAGCTGGGTTTGTGCCAGTGGCCCCTTCTAGTAAATATCTGAAGTTATTATCAGCTTTTTAATTGATCATTACTCTTGTGTTTATATTGACCAAATCCTATAAGAAATGTTGGTTCCAGTAACATCCTGTCTTACCCTCCAGATCATCACAACAGATGAAGCAGAGAGGAGGGGTCATGTGTACGACCGCCAAGGCTCTACATATCTGTTTGACCTGGACTATGTGGAGGACGTGTACACAGTGGATGCAGCTCACCAAGGCAACATCTCCCACTTTGTCAACCACAGTGTGAGTGTTTACTCTATGTACAGAATTTACAGTCAGTGTCTGTTGGCAGGACTTGACTTTGAATTTGGCTGTGTAGCAATACTGTTTTAAGACTGGGGTTTTTTCTGCTGTAGTATTGCCCATCACTACATGATATTTCTGAATGAGACACTGTCGATAATTAGTAACTATGTGATTAAACAGAAAATAGAAGTCAGTCCAAGCATTTACCTTCAATATTTTTCCTGTGTTTGAGAATATGTGGATGAATCATACTGAAGGAAATATTTGGTTGTGAATTCATATATTCACAACATATGCCTCTTAGCATGGAATTCTTTAATGGGAATGCTGATTCAGAGACATAGTATATTTTCTAGCGCTTTAACTATATTCAACTATTGCCATCAGTGGCTTCTCAACACAAATTCAAGCCCTCATTGCAGTTCAGAGCAGATAGTAAACTTGCACCACCCACCACCCTAACAAACAAACTAACAAACCTTAAAATATTCCATATTTTTAAAAGTATATTCTTGCCATTATTAAGTTCTTACAGCCAGCAATGTGCATGTAGCGTATGCTCCTCGAAAAAATTTAAAATATTTCACATTTAATTATTCATGGTTTTGTTAAAAGTTTTTACAGCCAGCAATGTGCAATTGCCTTCAGCTTTCCAAGTACTTCAGAACTTGTCTTCTCTAGTTTACAGGTATTATTTGAGTCTTTAAGATCATCATCAGCTCCTGACACACTCCTGACTCCTTTTCTTCTTCAGTGTAACCCCAACCTGCAGGTATTCAATGTGTTCATTGACAACATTGATGAGAGACTCCCAAGAATTGCTTTATTTTCCACACGGGCTATCCGGGCAGGAGAGGAGCTCACATTTGACTACAAGATGCAAAGTAAGTGTCATTGATTCAGCAGATTTAAATGTTATTTTAATGAATAATTAACAGGATTAAATGACAAATGACAAATAACAGGGTCAATTTCAGAATCTAGTCATGTGGAACTGTCTATTCTTAAACTTATGCACCTTCACTTGAATATGGTTATCAATTCATCCTGGTTCATACAAAATAACTTAATAACTTTATTCAGAGAAAATCCAGTGATCTTGACATCTAGACAAAATACACACATTATATATAAAAGACAAAATTTAATTTCTTTACATACAAATATACATGTACTACACTCATGATGTGAAGGGCACCATCATGTTCACCTTGCTTCTACCAGCTGTCTGTATGGTGGGGATACATCTGTGAAGGGATCGTGTTCACACAAAGTTAAGTTTTAACACCTGACTTTTTAACTGAGCCCTATCTAACCTCACTCCTGTTTGTTCCCAGTTGATCCAGTTGACACAGAAAGCACCAAAATGGACTCTAGTTTCAGTCTAGCAGGACTCCCCACCTCTCCAAAGAAGAGGATTCGAGTGGAGTGTCGGTGTGGATCGGACTCCTGTCGAAAATATTTGTTCTGACATGGGATTGCTGGGTACGCAACACCTCTGTCTGTGTAAAGTTGTGGAAAATTGTACAGATTTGTATATGAAGTTTTATTTTCATTTTTTTATATGTGACAATGAAATACTTTTCCAGAGGTCAGGCAAATCATCTTCACACCAACAGAATATAGAGCTTATTTTTAGTGAAATGAAGACTACATCAGTGAATTACTTCAGTACTTAGTGATGAATGAAATCTGTGATTTTAAATATCTTTCTCTGTCCATTTAAATTTGCAAGACAGAAATGGATGTATGAGCATGTTTATTAGCCCATCCATACAGGTTTTAGTAACAACTTGAATGACACTCAGTAGAGCGCATACCTGAGATATTAATCAGAATGTCCACAAAAGTTAGTGTGGTCTCTTCTGGTTTGAGATCCATCCTCCATCCATGTTTGGTGTAAATCCATTTAGTAGTTTTTCTGAAATCCTGTTGAAAAACCAACCCACTGACGAAAGGACACAGGAAATCATGACCTCTTTGGTGGAGATAATTTTTTTGTTTTTCTTATGAAATAGTTGTTCGTTACTGTTTTGCTGTCTCTGTACTCTTAAAATGCTTTCTACAAGTACATGCCAAGGGTTTTTGCTAAAGCTTTGTCCTCATCATTAAATGGCAATTCTGGTTTATTATAGATTGGGATTTGTTTTCCAGCACATCTGCAAGTGACATATTGTACTCATCATTTATTTTCTGAGATCTGAGAACACAGCCACACCCCTCAAAAGAAGTCTGATGGTTCAACAAACCTGGCAGGTTAGAAACAAGCCTCCATGTTAGTGAGCTTTATTTGTCAGAGAAAATGAAGGTGAACAGCACAATTATGACCCAAATCATAATTTGACTGACTGTACTAACTCTAGTGTACTGGGCAATGGGGGATTAGATCACCATTTCACTCAATACTTATCTTAATAATCATAATAATAATCTTACTTTCAGCCTGACCTTTAAATAAAGTGGTTCAAGTAATCTGGATGGACTGCCTTTATGATTCTTGATCTATTGATTGTCAGATTCCAACTATTAATTCAGTATGTGTGATGCCATGACTGATGAAAATGATGGACAAAAGAAAATTAGAACCAAATTGTAATAAACTGGAATGCAAATTTAAACAACTGCATATTTTCAACTGTCCACCTCACTCCCTAACATTATCGTAGAATCCTGTGTTGATGTCTTAAATCTCTGCACTGTTTACACCTGAGCTCAGAGAACATTAACAGTGTCATCGTCAGACGGATAGCAATCAACTCCTGAAGCGGTTATACACTTACCTCAAAGGCTCTGGGCAAACAGTTATCACTTTTTAACAACCTGATGGAGCTAAAATGCAGCCATAGTCAGTGCTTTGACTTGTACATGCCAGTTCAACAGGCTTAGGTTCTTGGAGTGAAGTTTCTATGCCTGATATTTTATCATCATACATCGTGCTTCCTATATAACTGTCTTTCCAACTGTTGCCCATGTTTTCATTTTTTCTTCTCTGCCTGTTGTGTTGGACTTAACTGTTTAAGATCTTTTTTGTTATTCTTACATTTACATTTTATAATAGTATTTGTAATGTGTAGTGCTTTTAGTTTTATAATTTCAGTCCTATCACTTGTGTGTCATGCTCCTGATGGTCAGCTGATTTGGCTGATTTCTCTCTCAACCCCATAAAAGTGTTAAGTTGTTGAAGTTTTGTAGTCCATAAAACATTTCTGGAGTGTCACAGCAAATTAGAGTTGGAACATTCTCTTAATTCAGTCAAGTCCATGCCAGTTTTAGACTGTCGCTCTATATTTTAAACCAGCCATAACTGCTTGTCTATAATTCAAGCTGACCAGAGCTAACATCTGCATCACAGTATACTCACTCGTAGATACAGGCCACCTTAATAAGCCTGATTTTGTTTCATCAATATTCATGCATTATTTACTGAGAAATGTATAAAAATGTCTGGAAAACATGCTAGCTCATGAAGTTAAATAAAGTGAGAAATAAATCGTAGATGCATCCTTTAATCCAGATTCACATCGAATTATATTTATTTCAGGCCAAAACCCATCTGCCATCCGACTGTCAGGGAAAGAAAGCAGATTTTGTTTAATCCTGCTGACAAACCAACGAACACACAAATGGACATGGGTGAAATCATGGCCCCTTGTTGGATGTAAAAATAACATACAGCTCAAGTTTCCACAACCACCGCTGTCCCAGACTGATTTGAATGGACTTTATTTACATAGCCGACGAGGTGTGTGTTGACACTTTTAGCTTTGCAGCTAAGATTTCGGCTTGAAGGCTGTAAATAATGACTTGTGTATTTAGTCTTGGATCTCAGGGCTTCTGGAGATTCTTTTCTTGGACTACAGCTGATCCCGTTATGTTTTTATTTATTTTTTTTTTAGGTTGTTTTCTTTAACATTACAAGCCCCCATCTACTTGAGTTGTTTTGGAGAATGCTGCCAAGCTGTTTTGCTGTGAAGCTCCATAAAATGCTTTGTGGACAATGAAACCTCCCCTGACTTTCTGTTATGTGATTTTCATTTTTTGGGTGAACTGTACCTTTAAGGTATGCTTTTAAAGTACTGCTTGTTTAATCTGTTGTTCTAATACTGAGTGGAAATGTTTCCGGCTGTTCTAAATGTCCTCACTGGAAGGTGAGGTAAACACCTGCCATGATATTCTCCTCTATCCCACTGCCTTTCTCATCAGAATTTAATCCATTTGCCATTTGTACAAATTATCTAATAACTCAGAGCGCTCACTCACTGCACATGTCAGGTGATAGAAAATTGTCAACTGTAAACAGATAATATTTTCAAAAGTATCACACCTTGCCACATCCCACCAGTCTGCCGTCCGAAAAGTGGTTTCAGATAATCTCATAGACACTTTGAAGCACACAGAGTACTTTTGTCTTCAACACATCTGACGTGCCAGATTTGTGACTGGCTTTCAACTAGCAATCAACACCTAAGATGATAGCAATACTTACTATGCAATGAACCTTAATCTGCAGGGAGGGAGTAGCCCTCAGCTCAGCCAACACTGCTGCTCAGTATACAGTATGTTTGTGTATGCAAATGTACGCTCTCTGCTTCCATTCATTTTCTGGATATGTTTTACACAGTGAAACTATGAGAAACTCACTATGGGAAACAGATCCAAAAGACTATCAGAATTCAATAGGTAAAACTGTTTGCCAAATACAACCAGGGAAATGTTAGAAAGTATTTTTCTTTTGTGATTATGATAAGCTGACCCTTTAATGGTGAAGTGAGAGGGGTCTAATCTCTTCTCCTACCAATGTTCCTTGTGACTGTACAGTATGTATTTTATGGTCAAATAGCTGATTATTTTACATTGTGTATATTTGAAAATTTTAGAAGTTAGTATTTCAGCGTGGGACTTTGTTATACGTGGAGAACAAAAACAATGTAAATAAATGGTAATAAAGGTACTGCTTTCATGTTTCTTTTGTTTAAATATTGTTTTACAAAATTTTACACACCCAGGCGTACAACTCCAAAGGAGGCAAGAGCCCCAGACTTGAATACTTTGCGGATTGGAGTCTTGTATTCATTTATTTAATTATGTATCTTTGATTGATGCTTTTCTTTCAAGGAGCCAAGTATGGTGTATTGATCTTCTGATGGTGTGGTCACTTTGGTTCTGCTGAAGTGTGGTTTTGATAGACCTTATTTAGTTTTTGCAAATAGTCTGAGAATTTCATCCACTGCCTGCTTATAAACCTGGAGTCCCTGATTTAATGCTGGAGAGGTTAAGTATGCAACACATTTTACCACTAGATGGTGCTTTTGACCAGCTATAGTTGGTCATAAAATGTTTAGTTTCCCTTCTTCCTGTTATAATGGTGGTACAACACTTTATATTCATGTTTCTTTGTACTGAATTACTCGAATACAGTAGACTGTTATAACAATCCCACTTCAGTCTGCCCCATATCATGAAAATACACAAACAGCTTACAAAATACTAACTTTATGAAAGAAATTATTATTAACCATTGTGATGTTTTCCTGACAGCTTCAAATCGTTCAGCTCTTCAGGCTGAAGTTGCACAACCCTGAGATGAAACAGACAAATTGATTGTTGTATGTGAGCCTTTGATTGTGTCCGAAATCATCGCTATTCACTCTTCACTACTCCCTACCCCCTACCCAGGGAGTTCTACATTGAGGAGGATATGAAATCAGTCAAATGAAACACATTTAAACACTGCTCAGGTCATTTTTTCCCCCCAGTGCAAAGCGTGGTGGTGTTTAATGCATGTTAATGACCATTGGTTGTACATTACTTTTGAAGATGCATTGTGCGATACTTTGATTCAACTACATAGCCTTATGATACTATAAATCTCACTATACATGCACATGTACTATATAGTGTACTATGTTGTAGGCTGTTGGTGATTTTGGACACAGCCTTTGTTTCCTGTATTCTGTACTATGTTTACTACATATAACACACACATAGATACATACATATTTAAAACTCTCATCAATTTAACAGTTGGTGCAAGTCAAACCATTGTGAGGTAAGACCAGAAAATCTGAATTTAGTTAGTTTGTATATCTCAATAGATATATAGAGAATCGGGGTTTGGTTGTTATTGATGCAGTTACTGATTTATCTCTGGGCGTATTATGACTTAATCTGCTTCATTGTTTTCCACTGTCTGGGAAACAACTGGAAGAAAATCGATGGCTCAGTAATTATGCATCAAATCTGGCACAGCGCATTGAAAAATTGGTCTGATAACGGCTGGTTTCCAGGTCTCAAGAAAACTTCACAAGATAGGGTTATTAACTTAAAGAGATGTGTGTTTATTTCTTGTGCAAGCTGTTCATAAATCCAATTAAAAATATGTTTTTTTCAAAATTAGGATGAGGGGATGTACATGGCATCTGGATATCACTGTTGTTTAGACTGAACTAAAGTAAGTTATTAGCATGATTAGCATAAAAGAAGGAAGAAGTCTGACCTAATTCTGTGGTGTTGAGTTTGTCCTTAGTAAAAGCCAATCATCTCACCAGAACAGTGTCTCCCTCATCTCATGTGGCAGGGATTGCTTTGGATTTGCTGGATTTGTCGAGGATCAGGACTTCCTGAGCTCCAAGTGAAGAGACACAGGTGGTTGAAATGTGAACAAGTCAGATCAGCCAGACAGCTCGTGTCTGGGTCAAATGAAACTACAGTGGAGATTAGGAACAGTCTGGATGTCCTTACTGAGAGAATGCACAGTTTAATGTATGCATGCATTTCTTGATGGGAATATTCAAGTTAATAAACGTTAAATGATGGATTCAGGATTTTTCAGGCCTTCTCGTGGCCTTATGTGAACTCAAATAGTTTGGTATCTGTAATATATCTCATCTTTATAATGGATGCAACCAGATTCCTTCCAAATGCCACTAAATTGAAGGGGTGGGGAACAAAAGTCATAGTCCCTGTTCTGTGTGAAATAGAAGTTCCAGTTTCAGCTGATGCCGATATGATGCTCCAGCAGTTAGACTTATTTCAGACTCAGACTCATTTTATTGTCATTTCTACACCAAGGAACATGGAAACAAAAACTGAACACAGTGCTCAGTTCCCAGTGCTAAGTTACAATATAAATAAATGGAACTAAATAAAACATATACATGTGTATAAATATAAAAGAATCAGCAAAAACTAAACATCCAGACTAAGACTAAAAGTTTCAAGTCATGGCCCATAACCCAAGTGTAACAGCATCAAATGCAACCTCATAAGGTGCCATAAAAGGGAATGGACATTACAACCATGCAGCTATCAAGGAAGCGGCATAGTTGAGCTGTTCAGCAGCCTGACAGCTTCCAGGAAAAAGCTGTTTTTCATTCTGGTGGTTCTTGACCGGATGCTGCACAGCCTCCTGCCTGAGGGGAGGGGGCAAAACAGTCCACGTGCAGGGTGGGTGGGGTCTCACATGATGCAGGTAGTTCTGTCAGCGCATCTACTGATGTAGATGTTCGAGAGGGGTGAAAAGCTGCATCCAGTGGTCTTTTGTGCAGACTTTACTACCCTCTGCAGTGCCTTCTTCTCTGCCCTGGTGCAGCTGCAGTACCAGACTGTGATGCAGGAGGTCAGTATACACTCTCCACCACACATCTGTAGAAGGAGCTGAGGATGTTTGAGTTCAGCCCCACCCCCTTCAACTTCCTCAGAAAATGCAGGCGCTGCTGATCCTTTCTACAAGGCTCGTAGTGTTTTCACACCAGGTGAGGGTGTTGGAGAGGTCTACGCCCAGGTACTTAATGCTGGGGACCACCTCCACAGCTGAGCCGTTGATGTGAACAGGAGTGTGGCAGCGCTGGTCTTCCGGATGTCCACTATCATCTCTTTTGTTTTGCTGTTGTTGAGAGTAAGGTTGTTCTCCCTGCACCACAGTCCCAATCCATCCACCTCCTGCCTGTATGCTGACTCATCTCAGTTGGTGATAAGCCCCCTTACAGCTGTATCGCCTGCTTCACTATGAGGTTACTGTCACAGTGTGCTCTGCAGTCATGAGTGTGCTGGGTGTAGAGCAGTGGGCTGAGGACGCAGCCCCGGGGGGAGCCAGTGTTGAGGATGATGGTGGAGGATATGGTGTTGTTAATCCTATCAGACTGGGGTCTATTTGTCAGGAAGTCCAAAACCCAGTTGCAGAGTGACGGGGCTAGTCCGAGCATTTACAGTTTACTCACCAGTGTCAGGGATGATGGTGTTGAAGGCAGAGGTGAAATCCAAGAACAGCAGCCTCACATAGGAGTTCTTCCTCTCCAGGTGTGTGATGGTTGAGTGTATTACGCAGAAATGGCATCAGCTGCAAAGCGGTTTGGCCTGTAGGCATACTGGTGGGAGTCAGTCGTTATATTGATGGACTTTTTAACCCTTTAAACCTCAAGGTCCCCCAATTTAGGCCTTTGGCACAGGGATAATGGTAGATGTCTTGAGGCATGTTGGAACGGTGGCTTGTGACAGTGCGATGTTAAAATGTCTGCCATGACGGATGAGAGCTGATGTGCACAGTCCCTGAGGATCCTGCCTGGAACTCCATCAGGGCCTGCAGCTTTGTGAGGGTTTATTTTCTGCAGCGTCTTCCTTACCTCAGCTGATGTTATACTGAGAGGGGGGTCGTCAGGTGAGATCTTGAACCTGGCGATGGCGCTGAGGTTCCAAGCGAACAAAGGTGATATGTACGCCCGTTGGTTGGTCAGATCTGCTCTGTACCACACCACGTTCCCATGACGACCAGTACTACTAAGTGATGAGAGTCAAGGCGAGTTGTGTGTAAGGTTTGTTTTCATGATGTGGGTGGAGGGGGGAGCTAATGCAGAATCTTTAGCTAGCTGAAGTGTTTGCTTTAGCAAAGGGCTGCAGTAAAATGTATATGTCACATGTGAATGCCATCAGACTGACTGACTGAAGTAACACCTGTTTTGGTGAATTATAGCAGGTCCAGCTGGTTGGCGTAACATTTGAGAGGAAGTGTGTGTTGTCAGGCAGATGTCTGTCATGTCTGCTGTATCCTCGTCCAGTAGGAGCTGCTGTTCTGATCATACACCTCCTCGGCTCTTCAATATTTGCCACATAACATCATTTTAGGACTGTTTCAGTGTGTCTTCAGTTTATAGGTCTCTAATGTGAAGTATGCTAAACAACACTAATACATATTAGGCCTATTGTGGATTATTATGGACTATTGTGGCAGTGGATTATTG